>JAUMHR010000031.1:4349992-4370039 GCA_032361145.1 Enteromius fasciolatus
GTTTTAAGATATGTCAGAGCAAGATATTTTCATCTGAGACAGCTCAAACATGCAATTTAATCTGGGACTAGCTTAAGTCTCGTCTGTGAAACTGGAGGCATATGTCGCAATTCTTACTTTATAAAATGCAATTGCAACTGTACATCTCGCAATTCTGACTTTATATGTTGCAATTCTGATTTTATATCTCGCAATTCCGACTTTATAACTCACAATTCCGACTTTATAACTCACAATTTATATAATGTAATTCTGAGAAAAAAAAGTCAGAATTCTGAGATAAAATGTCGCAATGACCTTCTCAAATTTCTTATTCAGTGGCAAAAATGGCTTCTATAGAAGAAGATTGAGTAAGTTTTGCCTTAACAAAGTATTTGACAGAAAAGTACAGTACATGTCCATGGTCACTTCCTCTTGTTTACCTTGCTCTATAAATGTGTGGCCTTCCCCAGTTGTTGTTTCATTTGCTTTGTGAACCTGACAAGAACATCATGGAGCATGAACCATGGATAAATCTACTCCTGCTCGCCATACTCTGTCCTTTTAGAACTGGTATGTCTTTTTGACTTGGCTTTAACCAGAAATATGAAAAGAATGTTTTGCTTTTTAACTGAAATGCTAATTTATATATTTGCATTACACCATCAATTCATTTTCATTAAACAACAGCAGTATTTCGTTTAATAGCCTGTAGCCATACAGTCCAAAGCAATAGTCCATCAGTAGTCTGTGCACAGTTTATTGTGAAGTTTACATGATAAAGTTTACAAAGTAATATTAATTTAAGTAATTTATTTAAGAAAGTTTGTGGAAGAATTCCTATACATTATTGACATTAAGAAAGAAAGTACGGTTCACTGAAAAAATTCAATACAACTGAAAAAAGTTGAAAAAGTTTCTGAATATATTGTGTTCTTTACAGTTAATTCCTGCAACACCTTTTTTTTTATTCACCCTTCCCTCTGATATTTCTGACAGGTGCTCTATCCTCTTCTTGCACCAATGACAATCTCAGTATTAGGGGAGGGAGTTCTTCTTTATCAAAAGATGGGAGCGTTGTAAGATACATCTGTTCAGATGGCTATTATCCAACCATTAGGATCCGTCGCTGTATCAATGGAAAATGGAACCCTTTGCCCAAAAGAAAACAACCAGAGTGCAAGAGTAAGCAAAACATGACAATATACACTTATTCATAATTGAAAACACAACAAAGGCTACCCACAAACAAACCAAAAAATCCTTTATCTCAGGAATCACATGCCCTGATCCTCGTGGTTTCAAAAATGGAGAAGTGTATCCATATCAGGGGCGGTACTTTGTGAACGACACAACCCACTACTCGTGCCATTCTGGCTACGATTTCCGTGGCTCTGGGACTCGAGTTTGCCAGGTGAATGGGAAATGGAGTGGAGGCACACCAGTCTGTGGAAGAAACTGTGAGTGAAGTCTCTCTATGCTGTTAAACAAACCATTTCAGCCCTTTTAGTAGATTAAAAGGGTTACTCCACCCTAAAATGAAATCACTTACCCCAATGTCTTCCAAACCTGTAAAAACTTAGTTCATCCTTGGAACACATTTAAGATATTTTAAAAATGGGAGGTCCAGAAAATGAAAGACATCATTATACTCCATCTGCCGTCAGTGGTTCAACCGTAACATTATGAAGTGACGAGAATACTTTCTGTATTGAAATAAAACAAAAATAATGAGTTTATTCAGCAATTTAATACCATAGAGTCACCATAGTGCCATTTTAGAAAATGTTGAGACACACGGATACACTGTATCAAAACGTGAATATATGTAGAAAATATATTGCAGCAGGCAGAAGAGTGTGGTTAGTTTGCATTGGCGTAAATGATTAATGACAAAGTTTTCATTTTGGGGTGGAGTAACTAAGTCACAATTCACTTTCATTGTCTGTTCCTTTTTTTAAAAAGCCGATCACTGTCCTGATCCTGGGATCCCTGCTGGCTCTACAAGAACAGGCCACTTGTTTAATATAGATGACAAAGTCTCGTACCGCTGTGAAAATAAGTTGACTCTGATTGGTTCCAAGGAGCGAATCTGTCAGGAGAATGGCCAGTGGTCAGGAACAGAGCCACAATGTTACGGTAAATTTTCATGTTCCTTATTTGAAACGCAGTGCGGTACATATTGAGCTTTGCTGATGTTGTTGTTGTGTAAATACAGCTGATTTCACATACGACACACCAGAGGAAGCATCAGAGGGTTTCAGCAGTTCTCTGAAGTCAAATCTAGCAGTTTCTCAACAGTACGAAGGAACAGGTAGTCTTGTGCAACTAACACTGTCTTCTTCCGATGTAAGGAAGCAAATAGTTTTTGGTTACCACTACTTATTTTGTACAAAATCTGTTCCTTATGTCTGCAGATCAATACGGTAAAAAAATACGATTGGGTAGTGGGGGGAAGCTTGATATTTACATTGCTCTGGATGTATCTGACAGCATAGATGAAGAGGAATTTGAGAAGGCAAAAGGTGTCATCAAAACACTTATAGAAAAGGTATATAAAATAACACTTCCAACTGACGAAATACTTTGGTTATCTTTTCTTTGACGTTTTTACCAATGTCCCATTACAAGCACATTATTAGTGTCCCATTAGAATTTCGTCTCTTAATGTAATATATTCCTAATTAAACCTTGTGAACCTAATGCAAATTTGACCCTATGATCATCACCAACAGATCAGTTATTATGAAGTCTCCCCAAACTATGAGATCCTGATTTTTGCCACAGATGTTGCGCAGATAGTCTCCATGAGGGACTTCAAGAGCGGGCAAAATAACCTGTTAGAAATTCTTAAACGTCTGAAGGATTATGAATATAACAGTAAGTGTTTAGTTTAGATCTGATTTAAAGGTCGTTCTTACAGCACTACTTGAAATGTGTTTGTTTGTAAGGACATGTTTTAAAAATCCAATGTTTTTGCAGGTAAAGGTGATCGAACAGGAACTAATATCGCCCTGGCCTATAAGACAATTTTAGAAAGTATGCACATAGAGCAAATCAGGGAAAAAGAGGAATTCAAGAAGACCCAACATATCGTCATCATGTTCACTGATGGTAATGATGAGTTTATTTTAATATTAATTTGAAATTGTACATTTAAAAAAAAAACAATAGAAATATTTGTACTTGGTGGTTAGCACTGAAAAGGCAAAAGTGCATTTTGTTCTTGATGCTAAAAAATAATAAAATTATAATTTTTATTATTCACTTTTTAGGTCAGGCCAACATGGGTGGTAATCCAAGACCGTGGGTGGACAAGATCAAGGATCTTGTAAAACAAAATACTCCTTCAGAGGAGGAGGAGGAAAACCTTGGTGAGAAAGAACATGAACGATCTTTGAGATTTTCAAATACAGCTTCATTCTTTTCTTTAGTTTTTTATTCTTAATTATTGGTGATATCTTTTTTACAGACCTGTATGTGTTTGGGATGGGAGATGATGTGAACTCTGCGGACATTAATGATTTGAAGACTGACAGGGGAAATGAGAAGTTTTTCTTCAAGCTTCATGACTTGGAAGATTTGCAGGAGACATTTGACATCATGATTGGTACGTCATTATGTCTGTTTTCCATTTAGAAACATGTGGCTGTGTAAAAATAGCATTTTAGGAGAATTATTGTCCTCCATGTCCATTGCGAAACATAAAGTCAATATATATGTTTCTCCTGTTTTCCTTGGCTGAACAGATGAGGGCACCAGTGTAGCATTATGTGGACTTTACAAAGATTATGACGATGGCACTGATTCCCACAAACGTAATCAATACCCCTGGTTGGCAAAGATCAGTGTGACTGTGGGTATTTCTATATCTTATTCATTTTAAAATATTACAAATGAACAAATAAATGGCTGAGCATGGCCATGCTAGTTCTTTGAACATTTTAAGTTACATATTTCAACTAAATATTTAGTGCCTCTCTGATGATTTTGCAGCGCAACAGTGGAAAAATTTCTAATTGCGTGGGGTCATTAGTCACCTCAAGCTTTATCTTGACAGCGGCTCACTGCTTCAGGTTTGGTGACACACCTGATAGGATATCTGTCGATTTGGGTTCAGGTGTTAAAGGTAATACTGAGAATTATTTGGAATACAGTTCTCTTTTTTTGTTAATGTAATGATGTAAATCTCATCAGTGGTGTTTCCTTAGGAATAAAAGTGAAAGAATACATACCTCATCCTCGCTATGATGTTGCAGCAAAACAGAAATTGGGAATACCTGAATATTATGAGTTTGACGTGGCTCTTATTCAGTTGGAGAAACCTGTAATTTTGGGTCTTGGTCTTCGGTGAGGAACGCAATTCATTGCTCAACGCAGGACTTGCATTATTTTATGCTACTAAAAAGTGTTTAAATACTGTCACGACAGGCCAATCTGCATCCCCTGCACCAAGGAAGCAAGTGGAGCGCTGAGACTTTCAAACAGGGAAGGAACATGCAGAAAACATCGTGAGTTACAGATACATCTGTCAGAAATATTGCATGTGTATTAGTTACATGCATAAATATAGGGTAAGACGGGGTAAGATGAACCACCCACCATATGTTTGATTAACATAGAAAGCACAAAATCTCATCTCAGAATTTTTAACGAATACTGTAAAAAAAATTGCTGTAGTTATGCAGCTGGTTTGCCAGTAACTTACTGTAGATTTATATTTATCAGATTTATTGGCGACAGTTTGTTTAAATAGGCCTATAGCTAAATGAACAAAAATCTTCACAGAATAAAATGATTAAAAACAGCCTCATAAAAAGCCTTCTGGGAAACAGAAAGATTTGTTATTGTTTAATGTTTATTTATCTTTGAACAAGCTGTCGCCAGTAAATAACATAAATTTAAATCTACAGTAAGTTACTGGAAAACAGCTGCGAATAATACTGTAATTTCTACAGAAATATTTTACAATGTATGCTCTTCTTAATATCGTCATTTCAAGTGAATATCAACATTTGTCAGCTTTAGTCAGATTGGAGGTTCAAATATCCGGGTCTCTGAAAAATAGCGATAACAATGTTATGTTGAATATCAGTTTTGTTTTATTTGTTAAGGATTTGAGACAAAATTGTAGCTTTTATTTTCAACTAAAACGATTAAACTGGAGTGCCAGTACAAAATATTATATTAAAAACTTGCATTGCTAAAATACAACATGTATTTTATTTACATTTACCTGTGTTTTTACAGAGGAAGAGCTAATGAGTGCAGAAACTGTGAAAGCTTCTTTCATGTCGGTCATAGGAAAAAGCATTGAGAAGAAACATATCACCATCAAGCAGGGGAAATGGGTAATGACACAGTATGGTGGACACTGTCTTGCTCTCTTTTTATTTTTATTCATTCGTGTGGTATCACAACAGAGCTTGATATGATATTCATGGAAATGTAATGAATTTATAAGCAAAAGCTTTACTAAATGTATGCTTTGCTCAACAGTTCTGAATTTCTTTGATGTGTCCCTTTTCTTCAGCGTGATGCTTGTGTTGAAGATGCCAAAAAAGCTGACGGAATTACTGCGGAAAATGCTAGAGATATCGTTACAGATAATTTTCTGTGCAGTGGTGGTATTGAACCTACTGTAGATGATATTGCCTGCAAAGGTGAGTTTGGATTTTTGCAAGGGGACATAATATTTGTTAGTAATCCACTGTTATCCTATTAGAATCATCATAAAATGTCATATCCTCAGTATGCTGGTTCTTAATAGGCCTAAATCGGATTTGCTAAACAATCTACACTCATAATGTTGCATGTCATTAACAGGTGACTCTGGTGGGGCCACTTTTGTGGTTCCTGGTAATCGAATAGTCCAGGTGAATATGCCTAATTCTTCAGGAGATTAAATTGTTGTTATTTATTTCTAACTCGCGAGATGTTTGTTTTAATAATATCTGAATAATCTTGAACAGGTGGGTATTGTCAGCTGGGGAGTGAAGGACCTGTGCAAGGACAGCCGGAAGCCTAAGTCTGATTTCCACACCAGAGATTACCATACAAGTCTGTTCAGTCCAGAAGTACGCAAATTCCTTCAACGCTACCTAGGAGATGGGAATTTGGGAACCCCTCTTGAGTTCCTGTGAACATTGTGTTTAACAGTAGGCTATATCGCTTGCCTGCTTAGAAACATGTGCACATCTCTCAGTTGACTCAAAATTACTTTTTCCTGCTTTGGAGTTTGTAAGATATGTGTCACAATGAAAACATTAACAATAATTAACAATAATAAAAAGAAAATTTTATAGTAATGCAGTTTATATGTTTGTGGTCATTTAAGTGTTTACTTTTTATCCAGTCCAAGTAATAAAATATGGTTAATTAACATATGCAATACAGTAATAAACAGCACCTTTTATAAGTGGTGTACAAAATAAAGCTTGAAACTTAATTTCATTAGATTAAATTGATTTGTGTGTATTATACTATAATAATAAATGTTTTATGTTAAAAATAGCTGACTCATTTGATCAAAGAATACAGTAAAACAGTAATATTGTGAAATATTATTACAATATAAATAGTTTTTTACTTGAATATATATATTTTTTTAGAAAATACCATTTGTTCCTGTGAAGCAAACCTGCATTTTTAGCATCATTCAGTGTCACATGATCCTTCAGAAATCACTCTTTGCAAATTTGGTGCTTAATTCTTTTATTGTATTGGTGTTCAGTTAATAATTAGTTCTTATTATCGGTGTTGAAAACACTTAGGACTACGTAATGAGATTTGTTTTCCTTTTAAAGAAAAAGTTATTCTGTAACAAATCCTCTGTAACGCAATTAATGCTGAATAAAACAGTATTTGATAAAATATTATTTTACCCTACCTTTGAAACAGTTTTCACTTTTTATAAAAAATAAATGTGTCTCAAACCAGCATATTAGAACGACTCCCGAAGAAAATAAAATGTTATTTTGTACAAATACGTTTCACTGCAATGATCCGTACACGCGGAACTATTCGTTAAGATGAACTATTGCAGGCGGAAGCGTTTCGATGTAGCGCACTGAAGCTCTCCCGTTGGAGTGGTTGCCATAGGAACGAGGAAAGCCGATCTGAGGATTACAGCAGACAGTCCAAGCAGTTTGATTATCGCAGCCTAAAATCGTTAATAAAGAGCATTTTATCTCAGATATCAAATCCGTCATGTCCTCTGTTTCCCAGGAGCTGAAAGACACGTGAGTAGTTATATGCTCATTTATGAGGCTTTCTCTCGACAACATCGCGGTAAATAACGATTGGCGTTAGCATATTGATATAGCATATAGCATAGAATTTGAAGAAATGTAATAATTAATAAGTCATTCTTTATGTTGTTATGTTCTGACTCTTATTTGCCCAAATATGGCGGCTCATCAACACAACAGAGTTTAAGTGTGCATAGAAATGAAGTTTTTCCTGTGCTCTTGTAGTTCAGCGGCCAGCTCCAAATGGCTTGATGCTCACTATGACCCAGTCGCCAATCTATACACCTTTTCTTCTTGCATTGGTGAGTCACTGTTGCATGAACTTGCACGTCCCGCGGTGTCCATCAATCTCACCAGCTCACACTTCTTCTTATTTTCCACAGCTCTTTCAGATTTGCATGGAGATGGTGAGAATAAGGTGAGATGGTGGATTTTGAGAGGTCTTGAGAGTAATCAGTGTTGAGTACTGCTGTGAGGTTAACCCTGCTCAAAACACAATAGAAAATGTAAAACATTTAACAGTTATAATGCGAATGTTATAGGTTTTAATGGAAAGTATAATGGTGTGATGGATTCTATTGGTGGGACGTTAAATCCTTTTGGAAAAATGCCCAAAATTTCAAAATGATTAACAGTTGAAAACATTCGCAACCGTAATCAAAAAGTAATCGAATGTCATCAGTTACATTACTTTAATACACTAATTCAAATAGTTCCACTATTACTACATTTGAAATAGGATAACTTGTGATCTGTAACCTATAACATTTTAAAGTAACCTTTCCAGCACTGCTGTTTCCATAATAAAGCACATGTAAAATACTTGATTACAACATAATAATAGTTTATTATTATGTTTAAATGCATAAGTATATTTTAGTCACTTGCAGATAATGTCAATGAAGTTTACATTAATTCTAAATGAATACATTAAATATAAACTAGTTTCAATGGTGTTCATTTATTTTAAATGTGTCAGAAAATGCTGCTTCACTATTATTACAAATGTGTTTAAATACATGACCTAGACATTTCAAAAGAAATTACAGAAACCATATTTCATAAACAATAAAATAAATATATTTTTAAATGTATCATTTGTACATGTTATTATTATTTTTTTTTTAAAACAGTCTTTTAAAATGTTACTTTCAGTGATGTCAATAATGCATTGTTAAAAGTAGTGCTGTCAAATACTTAAGCGCAACCAAAATAAACGTTTTAGTTTACATATATATATATATATATATAATATGTGGTTATATATATAAATGTGCGTCTACTGTGTGTATTTATTATCTTTACATAATATACAATTATATTCATAAAATGTATGTTATATATAAAGATATTTAACACGTAAAAAAAAAAAATGTTTTTCTTAAATAAATATACATACATGCATGTGTATTTATATACGTAATGAGTATACACTGTACTATGTAAACAAAAACTTTTATTTGCATGCGATTTAATCATAATTAATCGTTTGACAGCACTAGTTGAATGTAGAATGGCAATAAAGAGTCATGTCTGTGTGTGTACCAGCTGGTGGTGGGTGATCTCGGCACAGGAGTGTGTAACATGAAGCTAAAGGTGTACCGTGGCACTGGTCTTTTGAGTGAAAGCACCCTGCTGGACCTGCCCACCGGCCTGGTCTCCTTTCTCATGGACCTGCATGAGCCACGAACACCAGCCATCGCTGTGGCCTCCGGTCCCTTCATCTACGTCTACAAGAACCTGAGGCCCTACTTCAAGTTCACGCTGCCCAGTCTGGAGGTGAACCCTCTGGAGCAGGACGTCTGGAGTCAAGCCAAGGAGGTGAGCTGTTCTTCATCCTACAGTATACCCAATATTTACATTCAGCTCTGTGTATTATGTCATATGTAAGGCTGTCATGTTTCTTCACTGTGGTTTTTGCCACTTAGGACATGATTGATCCAATGACACTTAAGGAGATGTTAGAAGGTTTAAGGTGAGTTGCTCTACAATATGTATTGTATTTGGGCTCTAAACCCAATGCACTGCATGGCTTGTAAAGTACAGCATGACACAATACATGTGGATTTTTACAGTTGCAACACTTTATTGATTCCTCTTAAACAGGAACAAAGCTGAAATTCCACTCTCTGTCAGATCACTACGGTAAAACCTCTTCCTAAAACTTTTTCAGTGTATTTTTTTTAACTATAGGATTCATATATCTCTATGGTACTTACTGTAAAGTAGCATGGTCAGTATATCTCAATGACATGACACTTGTCAAGTAAAAAATAATGAATACAACCTCCCTAAAATAATACAAAGAAAATATAAGTGGGTGGTTTTGCATGAATTTATTAGAATTGTTTTGTCTAGCAAATCATATTTAAAATGTGTGCAACCAACATGCAGAAAAAAACCCAAAAATATTATAACTGAAAGGACACAAGCAGCGAAGGTTTTATGTTTTACTTTAATTTCAATAAAAATTCATTGCATTTCTTGTATAAATCATTCAGGTTCCTCATGCTTGAGCCACAGGAAATGGAAAATTTCGTTCTTCTTCATAAAGAACAGCCTATACGTAGACAGGTGCCGATATCTTCAAATACACAATCACTCACACTTAGACAAACAAACACAAATGCACTAACAGGGCTTTTGTTTCTTTCTTTGTCTCAGACTGTCATAACCTGTATAGGGACACTGAAGAAAAACATGGCAGATGAGGATGCAGTTAGCTGCCTGGTGATTGGCGCAGAGAATGGTGATGTGTACATACTCGACCCAGAGGCCTTTACCATCCTCTACAAGGTCAGCACCTGCTTCATTTGTGCTAGTTACACTCTTTATTGACTTTTTTCAGAAGTTCAGTTTCATCAGAATTTAAGTGACTCACTTCACATGTAGTTCTAAAGTAGGCTGATTTCCCCAAAAGAATGAACTGTGTGTTTTCAGATGTCACTTCCTAGTACACCTACCCTGATGGACGTGACGGGTCAGTTCGATGTAGAGTTCCGTATCACTGTGGGATGTCGCAACGGCAACATCTACATACTACGCAGGTACTCTACATTTCAGAAAACCTGCAGCTCAGTTGTTTGGATTATATTAATTCAGCTAATAGGTCATCTGTGACTTAATCTATTGTTCAGATGTTTTTCAAATTTGAACGAATTGAACTTTGGAATGCAGTGAAATGCAAAACGTTTTTGCACAAGCTTGCATTTCCTTTATCCAGCATTCGCATACATATAAATGGAAGTCAGTGAAAAGAAAAATGCCCCTTAATATGTGATAGCATGTTAAAAAAGGCAATTTTTTGTGTTAAAGGGATTCCCCGAAGCCCAAGTACTGCATTGAACTGTCCTCTCACCCAGTGGGACTGGTGAGGATGGGAAAAAATGTAGTTGTAGGATGTACTCATGAGACATTGCACGGTTACACTCAAAAGGTATGGTAATTAAATCCATATCTGTCACACTAACAGTAATGCCTCCAAAAATGATAATTGTCATATCAAATCTCCTATAGGGGAAAAAGCTGTGGACTGCTTATTTGCCAGCCCCCGTTACCACCATGGCACTGATGGAGCTTCCCACACGAGGATTCCAGGCTGTACTGGTGGGTCTGGCCAACTGTGAAGTACACATGTACCGAGACAAAAATCTGGTCAGCACCATCAAGACACCAGTAAGAACCATCTTGTGACATTCAGAATCGTATCTGATTTGAGGTTCCTGCAACTCCTCCTGATTTTACTGCTCGTAATCATTACCAGAGACATTCTTTTGTGTCTTACAGGACGTAGTGACAAGCATTTGTTTCGGACGTTATGGACGGGAAGAAGGCACACTCATAATGACCACCAAAGGTAGTAAAAGCATGTAATGTGTTAGAAGCAACTATAGTGCTGAACATAAAGCATTTCAGATATCTGTATGTGATCCAGGGGGAGGTTTGATTGTGAAGATTCTCAAGAGGACAGCTGTGTTTGATGACAGGGACTCGGCCCCTGGACCTCCGATAGCCCAGAGCATTCGTCTGAATGTACCCAAGAAGACCAAGCTCTACGTGGACCAGACTTTGAGAGAGCGTGAAAATGCAGTTGGTTAGTGATTTGGTCCACAAAACATGTTACAGGCTTTCATTTAGACAAAAACCGAAACAGTGAAATACAGTATTGGTATTTAAGTTTGGAAATGTGGTCGTGTTTTTAGGTGAGAAAGTAAACCATGGAAAAGTTCTTATTAAAGCCGCCTCTCTATTTTTTAGCAGAACGTATTTACATATTGCATAGTAAATACTCTACCAGTCAAAAATAAGGAACAAGATTTTTTTAAATGTTTTGCCAGAAATATCTTATCTTTACCAAAAAGCAGTATTTACTATATTAAAACAGAAATATTTTTAAATATTACTACAATTAAAAATTACTGTTTAAATATATTTGAAATGTAATTTAGTCCTATGAATTTTGAGCAGCTGCGTTAACGCGAAACTCTTCTAACGCACGATAAAAATAATATCGCTGTAATCTATTCACAAAGTTGGGTGTCTATACTACTCAAGCTATGGTGACTTTCACCTTGATAGTTTAGCGCGGATGTACAGTATAGCCGAACTACACTGTAGCCTTATTTAGATGGGGCAAGTTTTCTAAACTACTGTATGTGTGAGCTTCGACCCTTATCCCCTGTCGTCTGTGATCTTCATACACCGTTTGGAATGTATTGGTATTAGATCCACGAAACCTGCGCGCTGCCAGACTTGTGCGTCACCGGCGTGTTGTGTTTGTTTATCGTGAAGCGCTTGATCGCGGCACACCGTCAGTTATATTTTCAGAGCAGAGCAAAACATCATATATATTGAAAGAGATCCGTGCATTAGTCTGGATGCAGCCTGTTACAGCTGCCGCTGTATATGGTCTCATCAGTAATAATCAGGCGGCAATAAAGCAGAGAAAAAAAAAATCCAACTTTAAAAATTCAAACCTATTTCTGTAAACTTTTGTATACTTAAAGAGCACTTTTTAAAATAAGTAATAGTTTTAAAAGAGTAGCCTGTTTAAAATAAAAAAAAAAAAAAGTAAATTTAGCACAAAATAAATTTGATTTCAAATGTGGCTATGTGCAGTAATATTGAAGGAGAATGTGATATTCTCCTGGTTTCACAGACAAGGCTTAAGATAGTCACAGGCTAAAATGCATGTTTGAACTGCTTCTACTGAAAATATCTTGCCTCTGACATATCTGAACATTTTGTAAAAAGATGCATAAATATCTTAATTTAACTAAGGCCTAGTCCTGGCTTAACATAAGCCATGTTTGTGAAACTGGGCCATTGTGTTGATAATAATCTTATTGCATTGAATTGTGAAACCAAGATTCACAACCCTACTTTTAAGATGGCAGTACTGACACAGAGATATTCTAAATATAATAGGGCTTAAATTTTAGCCATTATTTAGGTAGCACACATATTTTGATTGCCTTTGGCAGAATTCAAATGAGCCATTTTAATCTAGATTTAATCTAGATTCATTTCAAAATTAATCTAGATTAAAAATATTAATCTATGCCCACCCCTAATCCTAATTATATTTGGCATAATAGAAAAATCGATAGTTTTGGGCCATACAATGTAAAGTTGGCTATTGCTAGAAATATATCAGTTATACTGGTTTTGTGGTACAGGGTCACGTCAATTATTATCATTTATTTCTAAATTTTGTGGTGTATTATGGTATGAACAAAAAACTGAGCCGCAAAAACTGATTTCAGCATTGATATTAATAATAAGAATGAGTAAGAATGTTTTCTGAGCACCAAAGCACTATATTAGAATTATTTCATAAGGATCATCTGACACTGAATATGGATCAGTGGCTGCTGAAAATAAATTAAAATTTAAAAATATATTCAAATAGAAAATTATACATATTTTTTAAAATTGTAATATTTTACAATATTGCTGCTTTACTGTATTTTTTATCAAACAAATGCAGCCAAGTTATCTCTGTCTTTTTCTGTGCAGCCATGCACCGAGCTTTTCAGATGGACCTGAGCAGGCTGCGTCTCGCTGCAGCACGGGCCTATGTCAAAGCTCTGGAGTCCAGCCTCACGCCCATGTCGACGAGTCTGACCGAGCCGCTCAAGATGAACGCTGTGGTGAGTTGAGCAATTCTGAATGTGCCAACCAGATGACACCGGAACGCCGATACCGATCACAACTTCTGCTTCCTGTTTCTGCAAAGGTTCAAGGGTTGGGCCCATCCTTCAAGCTCACGCTGAACATCCAGAACACTGCAGCATGTCGTCCCATCATGAACCTAGCCATCAGTTTTCTGTACGATGAAAATTTATACAGCATGAAGACGGCCTTTTTCAAGGTGACCTCAGATGCGCAGTTTCATGAGCATTTTTCCTTCTCTATATAAGCAGATTTTTTTAAATGTGTAGTTATTGAAAATACTGAATTGTTTTATGTCTTTACTGTAGATCCCCCTGCTGGTTCCAGGGCTGAATTACCCCATTGACACTTTTGTAGAGTGCTTGAGTGACAAAGGCATCTCTGACATCATCAAAGTGAGACTCTCACCCATTCTGAACATCCATACAGCATTTATATTCAAAATAGCTAGTATGTGTACTATGAAAAACATGCAAATAGAAAACTAATTAAATGCCCTAATAGGCATACAACCGATCACAATATACCAAAATTTTCCTGAAATGTTTAGACAAAATAGAATGAACAATTTGTATTTACAGAATGATAACTAGACACTACTTCCACACATATAATGAAATCCAAAATGACAGCAATGTGCTGTTCTTTTAAACTTTCTATTCAAGTAATCCTGGACAAAATGTTTGACAAACATTGATATCAATTGTAATTTATTCATGTATTTCACATGATCATTTATAAATAGTTTTAAAATGCTGATTTGCTCTCTAATTTATTAGGGCTGCTATATGTACTTTTAAATATATATTAATGCTTTTTTTTAACTATTAATTGCGATTAATCGCATCCAAACTACATTTTTGTTTACATAATATATGTGTACTGTGTATATTTATTATGCATATGCATGTATAAACTATGCATAATATATAACTATGAATACAGGATGCATATACAGTATTTATTTTGAAAATATTTTATATATTTATATTCTTATATTTTATATATATTTAATATATAAACAACATTTTTATTAAATGTACATGCATGTGTTTGTAATTATTAATTAATCATTAATTAATTTTAACCTTTAAATACAAACACATGCATTATATTTAGAAAATATTTACATGTATATAGGCTACATTTATATATTTAAATTCTTATTTTTTTTATACGTATATTTAATATATAAATTTATATATAAATACATATTTCTTAAATATATGTATTTGTTTGTATTTTTATACACAATTAATTTACACAGTAAACGCATATATTCCATATATAATATAAACAAACACTTTTATTTTGAATGCCATTAATCGTTTATTGGTTTATATATATATATATTATATATATATATATTGGTTTAGAAAGGGACATAAAAAACCTTAAAAATATATTTAATTATACACTATGAAAATATATAAATATGTACGTGAAATATGTTATCTTAGCTAATAAAAGTGTTTATCTAACATAACATGAGGCATAAATGATCTATTCAGATCAAATTGTGCTCAGTCTTTTGCTTAAAACTACAAACGTTCATCCACCCAGATCTGCCACCAGTCAAAAAACAGAAGCCTGACACCCCTGTACAGTCCCGTGATGCAAACCATAAATGCTGATTACTTTACATCGAGCTCTCTGCATGAAATCAAGCAGCTGTTTGACGTTACGTTCCTGATTTCAGGTGTTTGTGCTGAGGGAAGGAAAGAGTGCTCCTCTCCTCACCGCCCACATCAACATGCCTGTGAGTGAAGGACTTGCCCTGAACTGAGAGCCAATCAGAAACGTCTAGCTGAGCTTCACAGGCGTCTTCAACCCTTGCTGTGCTCCTAGCAGCAGTTAGGCTTCTCCCCAGAGCTGCCGGAAACCGAAAGCTTTCCACAGGAGTTAAGAGAAGCTTGCGCTGGCCATAGAGCCGGTGCTTCCTGTAGCTTAGATCAGGACTGAGGGTGTGCTCACAGGTAATACCTCCGTACCTATTAATGGCTAGTGACTGGAGCGTTTAATTGACAGCTGCAAGGCCTAGTGCTCCAGGTCATATAGTTTGGATCTAAGAGATGTTCCTGATGTTACTTGTTATAGTCATGTATATTTATATGTAAAAGCATATTTATTCTTGTTGTAATGATCACACACTTTAAAACACAATAGTGAGGCTTTATTTTGGTATATATTGATAATCATTGCATACACAGTCTGTTCAAGGCAATGTGGTAAGAAAAAGATTACACATGAAAGTAAACAAGGCACAAGGGTGAAAGGTCACAGGAGATTATCTCAGCACTCTTTGATAAGCCTCGATACTGACCAATCCTGCCTTAGCAACTACTTCATGTAATCATATAAGCGTTTGCTCTTCTCTTCTGTATGTCTACAAAAGTATTTTGATCATTTTTTTAAATGATCTGGGTTTACAGGTAATATTAGTGACACGGTAACCCCAAAAGTGTGTGCATCGTAGTTTTCCCAATTTTCTAAATCTTTAATAACCAAAAGGGGTTATTAAAACAGAAGGATTTTTATTTAGTGTTTTTGAAGTCTCAAGGCTGTTGTATATTCTGTTGACTCTTTCATCTCAATGTTTGCTTTCATGCTTAATGAAAACTGCATCCATCGTGTCTTATAGCTGATAATATTGATATTGATAATTGTCAGTCATGTACCCACTTTATGAATACTACTGAGCTGACAGGAGGCATTTAGTAAAGAAGAGGAAGTAAGGACAGAGGAAGAGGCACATCCATCTAAGTAAACATAGTGAGGGTGATCCACTAAGTAGAAAGGAAGAAAACAAGATGTTGCAAACGTATATTACTGGACCATAGAGAGACAAGAAAGCATTTGCTACTGATATTTCTAATTATTAATGAGCAGTGAAGACCAACCTGTGTGAAGCTGAACGATACAAGTCCATCTTCATCAGTGTCCATGGTTTTAAAAGTTTCTGTTGGAATAAAAAGTGAACTTTTAAACATATCTAATTCTGTTTTATTTGTGCTGCACTCAATTTCTGACATGTTTTGGTAATTGCACTGTAAACTTGACCATATAAAGACGGTGTTTTTACACTTACTGAACATAGTCTCCAGGCGGATCAGACAAGACACAAAGCTGTCAAAGTCCACGTTGAGATCTGGTTTTGCGTAGCGTAGGATAATCAGCTGGAACAAGTTGTTGGTCAGCTTGAAGCCTTGAAAAAACATATAAATTCAAAAAGTATGCATAAACATAATAATATACCACAGTATCGTTGATGATGTTATTTAAAGAGCAGATACCTGCTGATTCTAGCGCCAGACGCATTTCATAAGAGCTCATTGTGCCGGACTTGTCCAAGTCAAACTTCCTAAACACCGCCTAGTGATTTATTCAGAAAAACAAAATAATCAAATACCATTTAAAAGTTTGGAGTCTGTAAGATTTTTAGGTAACCCTTTATTTTACACTTACACCTATTAGTTGAAAGCTGATATTAATGCCTTACTCTACATCCATAATCCTACACAATACCTAAACTTAAAGACAGTGTAAAGTCAATTTTGAGAATTGTTTGTAAACGCATTGTAAATGTTAGAAATGCATTGCTGAAACATGTTACAAAGACTTTGAACTTTATAATACTTAATGGTGGAGTTATACCGTTTTTCACCATTATCGTGAGCAGGGCGGGTCTAAATCGAAGCTCAGTGACGCAACTGAGCCATTGAGCACTGCCCCTCCAGTGAAACTATAAGAACTGTGATGGACTTGAAGCAGCACTGACTGCACAGACTGACCGCTGTGTGACATCAGTACAGTGAGAGCTCATTAGGCTTTGAATCGCTCATGCGGTACTTTGATGTCAAAACAATGATTGTTCTGCATAGTGCTGCTTCACGCACATAACAACTAGAGTGGATAAGCATCAGTGGTTCATCTCTGCAATCATGAGTTACTGTAATGAGCGTTAGATACTACCGCCTACAGTTTGCTATCTAGCTATGCCTTCATCGTGTTACGTGGTTGCAATAATCTACAAAACAACTGAGCTTGGTCTCCTTATTTAAAGCTTTTTTTTTATTTTTTTATTTTTTTTTACATTTTAAGCTGCTTGAGGAAGACAGTTGAGATAGATGGCAGCTTTGCCATTTTTTTCAAGGTTTTAATGCCTTATTTTATTTACTGTTTTACTAGCATTCAAATTTGGCTGGGTGGTTAATAACACATTTTTCTGTGGTGTGACAAACTTAGAACACACATTTTATATTATTGTTCTGAAATTACTGCCACGTCCGATCAATTTAATGCATCCTTGCTGAATGAAAGTATAAATCGCCGATTCCAAACTCTAACACTTATACCATAACACATAAACATTAACCATAAAACAAGCATAAAATGGTACCACTTACAAGATATCGTTTCATCTTCTCCCAGAGCACATGGAAGTCTGTCAGTCCCAGCTTTCCGGCGCCGGTTGTCTTCATGGCAGGTCAAGGTTTGACCAAGACTTTAAAGCATCACAGTAATATATATATATATATATATAAATAAATAAGCCACAAATGGGTTCTGTAGTGTGGAGTCTTCAAAGGATACATCCATAAGATTTATCATGCATCGACAGGCCTCTTTGTCAAATCCGTCTGTCTTTATATCTTTATCTATAAGAAGGCATTTTGTACATCAGTTGGCAACGTACAGGGAATATTTCTTGTTAAATATGACTTTATTTGCAGCATATGCAGAATGTTAATTGTGAAACCAATCGAATTTCCTTTACTGTAAACACACTCACGTTTGCCAACAACCCTGTTCAGAATCATCTGGAGTTTCGACACATTGATTTCCATTTCCTGTTGACCAGAGTGATTGTGTCAGTCAAGGTATTGGGCACTACAGCAACCCATGAAATCCTCCCACTTCCTGCTGTCTTACCGGCCCTGCCAGTTTTGCGAAAAGCGCCTTGAAGCCCTCGTCAATGTCGCTCTCCTGAAGTGCAGGCTGCCATAGAAACGACACATTATTCAGCAGCTAAACCTCCCAGGATACATCTGTGCGCAGTACTGTTCATTTTAAGGAAAACTCACCTCCTCAGGTACATCTGCTGAAATTTCATCATCTAGCTCCCTATAGAGAAAAAAAACAAATTCACCTTAACAGTATTTTCTCTCAGCTCTGCTTTAATGTGTGCTATTTATATATAAATATATATATATATATATACATGTATATATATTAATGCTTTGCTAAATTATATATTATGTATACATATATAAAAATTTTTTTTGCTTTATTAAAATATATTAATTTCAATATTAATATCTGTTAAATTTTAACGAATTTTACATTTTTTAATTGTTTATATCTCTAATCATTTTGAATATTTATTAATGCTCCATAAAAAATAATATAGTAAACACATTGAAAAAATTGAATTTATTTAAATTGCAAATAATTCGAAATATATATGAAGATTCTGTAAAATATTACATTAACCAAATTTGAACAAACTGTCAATTGTTTTCATTTTTTAAAATCTCTAACCATTTTTAATGTTAATGCTCTTTTACATATTATATTAAACAAATTTTTAAAAAATCATTTATTTATATTGCAAATCATTTTGAGTATTTATCAATGATCTCTAAAAATATAATATTAGCCAAATTCAATTAAAGTTTAATAACCATTTTTAATATGTTCTGTTTGAATAAAACAAACATTTATTCTCAAACAGTCACTCACTGAGAGTCAGCAGCCTTTTCAGAGAAGACCCTCAGCACAAAGTCTCCTTCTTTCTGGGGCTCAAAGGTGGAAGGGACGATGATATATTCCCCCGCTGGAAGGCAGAAACGCGAGCTCACCTCTCGAAGGTTGATGAAGAGCTCAGAACGAGCGCTGGACGTGTGGGTGAGGAAGAAATCACGCTTCAGATGCACACCCACCCGGCCCAGATACTGACGGGAGAGGAAATTCAGATCACCACACACTGTAAGCGTATGTGTTCTCAGCTAACTGACCGTGTGGAGGATCTCTCAGTGGTAGTCTACCTAAACTAACAAGCAGTCTGCAGCTCAGAAACCAACCTAACAAATGGTTTACTGACGTTAAACAATGCTGAGGTGATTCATTTATCTGGCACACATCTCATACCTCTTCAGGGACCTGTAAGATTAAAAAATAAAGTTTAGAAACATTACTATTTAATAATAAATATGCAAAGTTTTTTTTTTGGTAATTTCCTATATTTTTCAGTAACATAGGGAACACTGGGACTAGCTGCCAAACTTTTTAGTAAATATTTCTAAAACTGGGTTTATTTTATTTTTTTAAACGTTTGTATAAAACGTATTAAAGCCAGATAGTTAGTGTAATAAAATATGTGTGACAACTTGCCCCAGTCTTCTCTATAATACATAAAAAATATTTCATAAAAAGGTTTCATTCTAGTTATGTAAAAAGCATCTAGAAGCTGCTTGATTCTGATGAACACACACACACATACATGTATATATATATATAAAATAATAATAATAATAATTAAAAAAAAAATATATATATATATATATATTTACTTTTAACCATATTAAAATATCTAATTCATTTTCTACCTCATAAACGGCAAATCCAATAGTCTCCATGTCTTT
>JAUMHR010000031.1:4414893-4428342 GCA_032361145.1 Enteromius fasciolatus
GATTACAGATAACCCAGGATTCCGTTTATCCGGGGTTTACGATAACCCTGGGTTAACAATTTCAAGTGTGAAAAGCCTATAGGATGCTTTCTGCAGAATCACGTGAAACTGAAGACTGTAATGCAAGTGTCACCAAGTTCATTCCTGGAAGGCCAGTCTACCTGCAGAGTTTACCTCCAACCCTCATCAAGCACACCTGAAGCAGCTAATCAAGGTCTTACTAGGTATACGTGAAGCTTCTAGGCAAGTGTGTTTAGGCAAGTTGGAGCAGAACTCTGCAGGACTCCGGCCCTCCAGGATCAAGTTTGATGACCCCTGCTGTAATTGCTGCTGGAAATTCAGCTTTACCCTACATTTTAAAATATTAAAATAGAAAATAAATATTTGAATAATAGTTTACTGTATTTGTGATCAAATTGATGCAGACATGGTGAACATAAGAGACTTAACATAACTTAAACATCTGAATGGTAGTGTACATATAGAAGTAAACTAGATTATGAACCATTGCACAACATTATAAGTGGACTTAAGGGACAGATATTAAATGTTATATACATTAAATCTGAGTCTTTTAAAGGCATTTAAGAGCGATTGGATGTATGCTCAGACCTTGCTGAAGAGGATGGACATGCAGTAGTAGTCGAGGAGGAAGGTCTGTGAAAAGCGTGGGTAGTCGAATTGGAAGAAGAGGGCGGTGAAGCACAAAGTGACATACTGCTGGGACGGGACACAGAAGGACGAACGAAGCAGCTTCATTCCAGCCACTGAGATGAACAGAGCTCGGCCACTAAAGAAACAAATAAAAGATGTCATCACTGTCCATGTCTAAAATCTACAGTCTGAGACCTGAAATTCAAAATCTTCCAAAACAAAGAGTAACATCAGCTAGTGCTTTATTCTACACTTAGATGTTCTTGTTCTTACTAGGCTCCAGGTTTGTCAGGGTTTTGGCTGACAGTGTGAGCTTCAGTGGTGAGGGAGTTGAGCACTACAGCCGGATAGATGAAATACTTCTCCACACACTGCAGCCAAGCATAGAGTTTCTCAAACCACATGAGCTGAGCAGCATCTGAGAGAGACAGGGATCAGTCCATCGCATTTGTTCACACATTCAGACATAAGTTTGTGCGTGTAGTTTTGACGACTCACCTCGGACCTCAAACTGGCTGTATTCTCTGGAGCGCAGCACAGGGTGGGCCAAGCAGAACCAGGGCAGCTGTTTGCGGAGCTGAGGCAGGAGGTAGTGTGTAAAGAAACCCACCACTCCAGCCAAGATGTACAGGACGAAACTGAGAGCAGGCTGAAAAGCAGTGCAGAAAACAATTTACTACAACGAACTAGACTTTATAAGACTAGAAGGACTAGTTCTCACAATAAGACTATTAACATACTCAAAATCACATTCTATGTGACCTACTGACCTGCAGAGCAATAAAGACGGTGCTGGCACTAATGGCGAAGGTGATAATGGCCATAAGAGGGCACATGACCAGATCTGAGTGAAGAGTCTCTTTCTGCAGAGTCAGAAAGAAGGGAGCCATTTAAAAGCCATTGGAACTCCTATTTAGCAAAAGATGAATGCAAATGGAGAGTGCTTTTACCACAGAGTTGCGCAATTTCTCTGGGAGAGGGTCTTTGATCTCTAATGGGGGTTCTTCTGGTGTTCGGTTTTCTAGCTCTGGGAAGAATTTAGAGCGGACCAGAGACCTGCCCAGAGAATAGTGTATAAATATAGAAGTTTAGACGTCAATCACAGAGCAGTTGGTGCAGTAAGATGATTGTTAAGTCATGACTGTGTGGTGACGCTGACCAGAGAATGGTTGGGTCGCTGCTCTGCCTGCTCAGATGATAAGACAAGGCCAGGAGGAGGCCACAGAACACAGAGAAGAGCACCGGAACATGTGCCTCTCCCCACGGAGCCTACGCATAAACAAATAAAATTAGTAAAGGAAGCACCAATTAAGACAGCTATATTGTGAAAGAGACAAACAGATTCCCACTTACACTAATGGCACCAAGGCAAAATCCATAAACCAGAGCTGCCATCAATATACTGCGTATGAGACTATAGATTGAAGACAGGGGGCTTGTGGTCGCTGAAACACACAAATGACAAGACATCACATTTGTGGTGCAGGGTAGAGCTCTTCACAGAGGACCTGAGACCTGACCCGGGACCCGTGCGGATTCGGTGTCTATATTTTAAAAATGGTCAGCCGAGTCCAGGTCCGAGTCCAAATCTATTACTTCGAGTGCCGCGTCTGTTTAACACTGTGTGTAATACCTTGGTCGATCAGAAAACAGCACCTGCCAGAGTCAGTCGACACTTTGCATTAAAATAACTCACAATCTTTTGCGTACTAAATGTTTCTATGGCAGCCGAGACTTTTACTCTGCAATAGTACACATTGTATTTTTTTGTAACGCGTTTATAATAATATTTAACATTTTTGTTCAGGCTCAGCTCAGAGAGCACAGTGATAATAGAAAATATGTTGGAAAATCAGAATAAGCTATTTAAGTCTTGTGCCATACCCGTGAATTCCTCTTTCAAGTTTCATAAGATGACCACTAGGTGCTGTAGGTGGAGCTCTAAATGTATGTCAAAGTCAGGGAGAAGGCTACTAACAGTAGTTACGCTAAAAAGTTTTTTTTTTTCCCCCTTTGCAACTCATTTATAGTCATTTATAATTTGTTTTCTGTGCAACATGTGCTGTTTGGGTACAGTCGGGTCTGTGTCTTCCCAGCCGGGTTCGGGTACAACTAGTACATATTTCTTGGGTCTTCACGGGTTCAGGTACCACTTTAAAATAAAATGTGGGTCCGGGTCAGTTCTGTCCAGAACATTTATGGGTCTCTTCGGGTATGCATTTTTGGACCCGTGAAGACCTCTAGTGCAGGGATATATAATATGCCAGCTCCCTGGGAATCAAACCCATGACCATGGAGTTGCAAGCACAATGCTGCATCAGTTGAGCAGAACCATCATAGTGTGCATCAATGATAACCATTGTGATAGCATTGGTAAAGTATAATGCATGTCTCACCAGTTCCGCCAAAAATGTGCATGTCCACCTGTTCCAACAAACACATGAGGAATGTGTTGACCTGAGGTAGCAGCCCAAACAGAAAGATGATGGGAAAACAAAGGGTGAACACTGCAAAGGAAAATGTATGAATTAGGCTATTATATTTTGAACAACTCAATTAAGAAAGGTTTAACAGTGAGAGCAAACCTATGAGCATGTCTCGAGCGCAGAGTAGAAAGTGTGCAGAGAAGAAGGTGACCCCGTAGAGGGTGAAAGGCCTCATACTGTCCGAGTGGCCAACCAGGTCAAATACCCATATCAGCACACAACACAAACAGAAATACACTGGTCGGCTGTACACTATGATCCAGTTATGGCCCTACAATAAAGACCACAGATTAATTTGTCTGATTTCAGCTAGGCGGGTTCAAGAAAAGATGGAGAAACAGTCATATACTCACATGCATTGGAGATGCTGCATCAGGCTGCACACTCTGAAACGAGAGAAGTAAAAAAAAAGATTAACACGAACACCACCACTATTGGGACATGTGAATACCGTACAATTATCAAGAGATGCCAACACATGAAAACATGGATAACAATGCTAAAACAAACACAAATAGACCATTCCAAAAACGCTCAAACTCACCTTTAGCAAGGAGTACTGACAGCTGGCAATGACTAGGCAGAACTGGAATACCCAGATGTCCCTAAAGAAGCCTTGGAGAAGCAACAGGAAGCCAAGGAATGCCACTAAGCTGGCCAACACCACGGCAAACACACTCTCCCCTACACGTCGGTTCCTGTCCAGTAAGGCTAGCAAAGCAAGCCTGTCGTAACGAACTCTTAGCCATTTCCCTGGCAGCACCCAGAAACGGTAATACTGTTTAGGCTTGGCTTTTTCTTCAATCATCAGGGTGTTCTCCTGGGATTCGTGAGGGGACTCATGATCTAGGTCAAACTACAAAGAGAAAAACATCAATGCAGTCAGAGGGATTGAAACAGAATGTGTATTGATGATTCTGAAGAGCTAAGCCTCACCTCTGGCATATCTAGAGGCACCCTGCGGACCTGCATGCCCTGGAGGACCACTGGTCTGGGCTGCAGCATGGACAGCACTGGCGCCACCTCTTGGACATCAGTGGAGGTAAAGCTAGAGGACTGCGACTGTCGCTCTCGCTCCCTGAGCCAAGAAAAAGAGGTCAAACACTGGGAGATTGGGGAAAGAAAATCTGCCAAATGGTAAAAGCTTTAAGACTTACTGGACTGGGTCCTCATATCCTCCACCAGCAGGCCCAAAAGTATAAGATCTCTTTACTCCTGAAATTAGACCATTTTAGTTGAAGAAACAACCAAAAACTAAGCAAGGATTAAATCAGTGTCACTAAAACACAAACTGTTCTTTACCGCTCTCATCATAAAAGTAGTGCACAGCTCCCTCTGAGGTGTCATCGAAGGTGGATGCCTCGTGAACACCACTGCGGGGCAGCAGCAGCAAGGATGAGGCAGCGAAGTGCAGAGCAGAGGGGAGCGTTCGGGTGCGAGAGTGAGAGGAAGTGTGAATTCTTTGAAGGTCTTGAAGACTTGGAGGAGAGCCCATGGCAGATGGGGGCGGGGTGGGGTTACTACCAGCATTATGACGCCTACGAATGGCCTGTGTCCTTTTTACACTGCTTACAGAGTCACGTTTACTTCCCTCCTCTGGGGCTGCATGGGCAAAAAGCAACAGAAAACAGTTTTAATAAATAAAGAAAAAAAAAAACATTAAATATTCACTACTGCAGAATGCAGATAATAAAAATAAGAGCAACACCACAAATCATAAAACTATTCCAGGCTCTAAATATTGAATATCAAGAATGTATCTGTTTGCTCTTCACCTCCTCCTACTGCTCCCTCTTCTAACAGCTCCCCTGCCCTCCAGCCTGTCTGGTTCCCAGCCCAGGAGCCTCCAAGTGAGTCTAGCCTGTGGTGGGCCCTGGAGAAGCCCTCTGAGTGCACTGTCCGAGCCTCCAGATCTGACTTGGAGATGGTGAGTGGACGTGGGGCAGGAGTAGAAGAAAGAGGTAAAGGTAGGATAGTAGACGGAAGGGTCCCAGTGTTGTTGGAGCCTCCACCGGCCCCATCCATGCTGAGCACTCTGGCATGAGTCTTGGCACTGGCTGTGCTGGCTGAGCGCTGAGCACTGCGAGAATGGGAAGGTCCTACTGTGTCAGGCTCCTCCCCCTCTCCAGGGCTAGGTAGTTGAGGGGGGACAGGTTGGGAAGCAATGCCAGAATTTGCCAGTTCGGGGGAGTAGCAGGAGGTAGAGGAACTAGAATCGTCATCTTCATCATCGTCTTCGTCGTCAGAACTGAAGCGACGTTGGGATCCAAGACTAGACCCAGCACTCATGTCGCTGCCGTCATCTTCATCGCTGGAGTCCTCAAACAGGCTCTCGCTGTAGGCTTTGGCACCCAGTCGACTGCGTACAGGGATGTAGTCTCTGTGTTGGCCACGGTTGTGGTGCCGGCGGTAGGAGCCACAGTCGAAACTGCTACTGCCAGCAGCACCCCGTTTGCGGGGAGCTTTCCTGCGACCAGGTCGGTGACCCACACTGCCGCCAGCACGTAGCAGTTTCAGATCTTTAGGTCGCACTACCTGCTGCTGTGCTTGCAGAGATGGCGGCTCTGTTAGGAGGTAGGACGGGGCGGAGACTGGCAGAGCGGGCTCTGAGCAGACCAAACCCAGAGCCAACCCTGACGGTACAGAGCTGGCCTGGCGTGGAGGAGGAAGAGGGGGTATGGGGATGCCACCATTAAGATCGCAGGTGTCAGAAGGCCCGCTGCTAGATGGCGATGAGTCCCGCAAGGAGGGCTGTGCAATGTCCATAGGCAAAGGGGGAAGGTCCTCTCCCTCCACCAGAGTTCTGTCCAGGCCCTGCCCAGAGGAGAGCTCTTTGGAGGGTGATCGTAGCAGCACACTGTCTGACAGATCATCCGTGTCACTACCGCCTTGAAGCACATCTCCAGGCTGCTGATAGGGGTCTTTACCCTGAGGCAAAGCTGTAGGAGGAGCGTTAGACACAGGTTTATGTGTCTGGCCCAGCGAAGGGCTCTCAAGCTGGGTTGAGTCCGTTTTCTCACTGCGGTAGCTACTGACTGTACTAAGAGTCTCTCTGTCTGTGGCCGCTCCACCTCCACTAAAGCAGCTGTCAGTGGATCCTGCAGCCAGGGCTACCCCGGTGCGGCTGCCTGGGTGCTCAGCACCAGGACCAAAAGTGACAGGATCAAGGCCCAAGCCCAACAAGTTCTCGCTTAGCTCCTCGCTCAAGCTACTCTTGATAAGAGGGCTAAGAGGAGCATCTCCCAGACTCTCAGACTCAGCCGAAGGTCCGAGGGGGGAGTAGCCTCCTAGAACATTCCCATTGGGGCTCTCCTCTGCAACCCCATTATCCACCTGGTCCTTCTCATCTCCATCTTCTTGGCTGGATGGGGATGGTGGGATGGAAGGACAATTTGTTGGGTGCAGGCTACTAAACCCTCCCGACAATACATCCCCCACAGCAATTAGCCCTCTGTAATCCCCAGCCAAGCAGGTTGGCGCAACACCTGGAACAACAAAAAAGTTGTAGTTATAACCAAACAGAGTAGAGGTGTTTAGAGGGTTCATGCAACACAATGTACAAATTATTTATCAAGTTTTTTTATTTTTGCACTAAACAATGATTTAAAAAAAATAAATATAAAAAAACAATTTTGCATCAAATTAAAGCTTATAATTAAAGCTGGACAATTAATCGCAAAGTAATCGAAATCGACATTCAGAATCTACAATCGATCACATTTTTCCAGGTCGATTACTTCGATTACTTTCCATTTAAAAACAATACCGCGTGTGGAGTCACGTGACCCTGCATTCACACCAGATGCGACTTGGACAAATAAATCACGCTATTCACGTGTAGTTGGACGCTTGAACATTTTAAGTTTCCCCCCTTAATTCACTCGTGAAATTCGCTTCACCGCAAACGTGAATTCACATCATGGGAATGGCTTCCGCCAGGTGCTTCCAGTCTCTGTACTCCGCAAAGGATTTGACTCCCTTGGCTACAGTGGAGCAAAGCGGGTTTAAACACCTTGTTAAAACTCGACAGAAGATACACTGTGCCGTCGCTTTTACATTTTTCCTGCGCTGCCAGACATGTACAAGACATAACCTGAAATGTTTAACCTGCTCGTGTTTCTTAAGAACTTCTAAAAGTTCTATTTTCATTACAACAATCTGTTGTTTACATTGATACATTGCACATTAAAATATTTGTTTACAGAAGATGCAAGAAATGCACCGTTTAAAATATTATTTACAGGATTTACCAGAATTATTTTATTTAGAAGAGATACTGCTTATTTTCTACTTTTAATAATAAAAACATTGAAAATAATTTGTTTTATTTCATAAGAACAAAGTGACTGTTAGTTTTAGGCAATGTGTGCTTCATTTTCAGTTGTTCAACGTTGATGTTTAATAAATCATAGATAGAAGTGATAGTGCGTGTTTCCTTCAATTATTTTAAAATCAAGTAATGCACTCTTCGTTCAAAAATCTCTCACTTGTAATATGTGAGCATATTTACTGTACAAGATTTGTCAGTAAACTATGAGGGCAAAAAAAATAAAAATAATAATAATAGTTCATTAAATCGCAATAGAGTTAAAATGTTCAATTAATCGAGATTTTGTTTTTGGGCCAAATCGCCCAGTCCTACTTATAATACTGTGATTAATCTCAAGAGCAATGGTATGGAATACTTTATAGGTTTTTTTTTATTACATGATAAAATAGAAGTAGCAACGGATCTTTTTTCCTTATTGCGACTGCAAAACTGAGAATTGAACGCAGCAGTCCATAGTTTTTGCCTTTGTCGGCATCCCTGTGTGATACCTGCAATTGGAGCTATTTGTGAAATTATCATCTTTACCAGTAGAACTCATAAGAAAACATTATTACAAGCTTACTGTTGTGAGTTGGGCTAACGTAAGAAGACAGTTCTGAACACTGACTGGTTATGTAAAAAAAAAAAAAAAAAAGTAAAAAGTAGAGCAGGGATCTTGGTACTATGCGTCTTGTGAATGTAAGTTTGTGGTCAAATGCGCAGAGGTGGCATGTAAAGCAAACAAAATGATTGAAGAAGTCCATAGTTTTGTCTTTCACCGGGAGATTGAATTACATTTTGATTAAACGTCAGAAGTAAAATATATATATTAAAACATACATAAATCATACACTGTAAGACATGCATTAACAAAACAGCTAAATTGAATCTTCATTTCATGTCAACTTTAAAATTATTTTGGAATTCTAAATTTGATTTTTAAAAATAAACGTTGCATTGGAATTGAAAGTCTAATGCTGATGATACACTGGGCAACTTTTTTGGAGCAATGATGCTTGGGCAATTTTTGATTGAGAATGGGTAACAAATTTCTATCTGGATAATTTAGATCAGTCTTGAGCCCTGTGTCTCACCTGGTTAACGGTTTATGGCAACATTTTCTAAAGCTGCCCAGCAACATTGCTCTAAAAGTTGCCCAGTGTATCATCAGCATAACGGGACAGTCCTATGTGGCCCTAATTTAGAGCATCTGTAATAGGGGGCTGTTCTTACTAGTGTTGTCCTGAATGTTGTGTCGAAGGACGTCTCTATGTGCAGAAGTCACAATCATATTACTGCCCTGCTCCTGTATGAGCTCTTTAATATCTGGAATTTTAAAAATGACAAAAGTCTGATAAGAATTGAAATGCAAGCAAACCAGTTCCTGGCAACAAACTATTTGGTTTAGTTTACTTAAAGCAACAGTAACAACAACACAATGTACCCTTTGATCCTCCAGGGTCTTCAAGCTGTGGTAAAAATTCCTGGGCAAAAGAAAAGTAAACGAGTCAGAGGAAATTCCAACAAGGAAAGGAGAATAATGCTTAAGGACACGTTATGTTCAGCTTTAACAATATCCTCACCGACACCTGGTTCAATCCAAATAGCGAGTGCTGGGAACTGCATCGTACAGGAGGGGTGGAGTTCACCTTTCGGAACACCGTCATTTCCACACCGACACTACTGTCCCTGTTGGCACAAGCATACCGACTTGATCTAAAACTGACTACAGCGACTGCGCAACACCACTAACAGCTGTTCACCAACAACAAATCCCTAAAGAATGTCTGACTCAGTAACAGGACGCTTTGCAGTGCTCTACAAACTGATGTTGCCTACTTGAGAAAAGTGAAAAGTGTCACATTCATGGAAGCTACCTGCGCTGGCTTCCGTCGTGGGCGCCAGAGCCATCCTCTCCTTCTTCCACTCTATTGGGGTCTGTGGTGAATGAGGCCTGCCTCTTCTCCACAATCTCACCCAGGTCAAACATGGCATGTAGTCGGAAGTTCACTGCTTTTATGGCCGTGAAGAAGGCCGCTATCACAGCGCAGTACACACCAGCCACCACTACACTGGCAGGAAGGGCCTAAAAGAATGAATGTGGTAGAATCAAATCAATGTGGTTGCAACATTTTTACATTTTCATTGCTTCTTATGTAGACCACAACTTGTGTAACAAATCTGATTTCATAATGTTCTTGCCTAAGTCTCTAACAGTTTTCGAAATAATACTATATGTATTTATTTGGCTACGTCTTTGGCATATAATTATGTGACTATTTTCAAGGGGAAAAAAATTTACAAAAATTAGAATACTTAACTTTATTAAAAATTTAACAGAACCTTTGATGACATTAAAAGCTGTTAAGTTCAATAAAATGACAGTGAATTCTTAGGTGTATTGCAGGAGCAGAAAGATGGAGGTTAACATAACAGTGAAAGCACAAGGTTTATGAGCAATGTTATAACATTGTTAAACACGTGCTTTGCTGTATTATCCTCAACTGGTTACCACGATCAAAAAACAATGGAGGCAAAGGAATGTGTTCCTGAAGTCTGACTTCTATTCAATAATTCCTTCTTGTATATCTGATCAATAACATTGATTGTACTTGTAAGGAGCTTGTACTTGCACCCTGTAAAACTTTAAAACAGCATATTGCCTTGAAAAGGAACTTAAATTAATGTTAAAATACTGTTTTGCCTTTATATCATGAAAATTGTATACATACACACTACTGAATACAGTTTGGGGTCAGTAAAAAGTTTTTTAAAAGAAGTCTCTAATACTCACCAAGGTTGCATTTAGGCTATTTATTTATTTTTTTAAATACAGTAAAAATCAGTAATACTGTGAAATATTATTACTTCTTAAAATAACTTTTTCTGTGATGTCAATGCTGAATTTTCAGTAGTCATTACTCTAGTCTTATGATCTTTCTAATATACTGATCTGGTGCAAAAGAAACCCTTATTATTATCTATGTTGAAAGCAGTAGTTCGCTGCTTGTCTATTAATTTTGTGGAAAACATGATACATGTATTTTCAGGATTTTACAAATTGTGAAGAATAAACCACCATTTATTTGAAATACAAATCTTTTGTAACATTCGAAATGTCTTCGATGTCCTTGGTCGAAGCATTAATTTACTGTATCTTTATTAGTGCTTTCAAATAATAATTAAAATGATTAATTGCATCCAAAATAATCTTTAGTTAAATTTTAAATACGTACGTATAAACGTTTGTTTATATAGCACGTGTGTGTATGTGTATACTTAATGTGGATATCTTTTATGTACATGTATAAACACAAACACACGTATATATTTTAGACAAAAATTACGTTTATATATTTAATACATTTAAATATAATACAAGTGATCAAATATAAACATAAATCCATGCAAACAATTTCAAAATATATGCTGTGTGTGTATTTATATACATAAATTACACAGTACACACAGATGTGTGTGATTAAAACTTAGTTTGGACACAATCGTTTAAAAGCACTAATATTTCTATAATATTGAAATAAGTTGCATTGCCTTGTTCAACTTAAAAAAATGTCACTTAAACATCTTTGTACAATCTGTCAATATGTGCAGCTGACTGTCATGCATCTTGACGTTTTAGCCTCTTTGTCTTTCTAGATTAGGTTAAACCTTAACAACAGCAGGTAAAGAAAGTAACTCAATATCTAACTAATGTCAGTGCATCAAAACTGCACAGGCTCTTGGATTCCATCAGTATTACACACATTTTTCTTTACCTCAGGAATTACTGCAAAGAACTCACCATGTACAGAAGAAATGGGAAGGCCAAGAGGAATATCCAGAGGTAGAGATGAAAGCAGTTTGAGAAAGTACTCTGATGAGGGTCCACGTACCATCCTCCGGTCAGAGAGGCCCACACTCCCTGCCGCAAAATCTGAAGAGCCTGAGAGCCCATCTTATCACTTGAGGATGAGACAACCCAGAGACCTTGAAGTTTCCTTGTCAAAGTTTCTAGTGCGGCACTTCCATTGGAAATCTCAGGATGGACTTTCTCAGACTGGTAATGAAAGAATTAGCAGAAAGCGAGACGTTCCAGAACAACTTTAGACCTCTGTTCTTTCAGTATCAACTGATTGTTTGCATGCTCCTCCAGCAGACCCCTGTTTGTAGTGCAGTTCGTCAAGAGTTTTTGGCACAACTGTGACCCAAGGGCTACATGAAAACATTCATCCTGAGGAATCATCAAAACTGCTTGGTTTGGTTTCTTTACGATTTTCCAGCACTTTAAACAAAAACAATTCCATAAATAAATCAGCTGTTCTGATGACATAATTAAGATCAACAGGCTATTTTGAATATGGTCATTTTAACCCATCTGTGGCCTGTTACTAAGGCATGAGACATTTGTCTGATTTAGTTCAAGTAGCCTAATACGGGCTTTCTAGAAAATGCAAATGAGAAATAAAGTTTTGTTTAGGGAGCTATAATATAATTAACATCATTTAGAGATGATAATGGATATGATTTCATTCACCTGCAAGAAAAAAGACAGGCAGTAACGACTTCATTGGCTTTCTATGCCTTTGTAACTATTGTAAATATGGTATATAGCTTCAGAGTCCTGAGAGTTCAATTTCTAGTTTTTCTGAACAAATCTGTAAACCTTTCCCGTTCCCTAACGAGAGATATGTATATATTACACCGTTTAAGAGATTACCGATTTATTTTAACCTACAGCCATCTCCAGGCCTAAATAGTCATAATATCCTCTCAACTCTCCTTGTATGGCAGTAGCTGACCTCTACAGCTGGAGGAAGAAAAACTCTAAACATCATATGTAAGCAGTAAATCGTTTAAATAAAGGAATGCTGACAATTGTCTCCGTGGATTTGGCTTTAAACCATACAACTTCAGCTGATGTTAGCATAGGGTAGTTAGCTTGCTTGAAGCAGCTTTGACATTATACCGAGTCTAAAAAATTTACAGTAGAGAGATAAACGTCCAGCAAATGGTTCAATAGCACTTCAATGAAAACGTAACTGGGATGTGAATATTTTTAGAACTGTAAACAAACCGAGTTTAAACAGCAATAGCGCTAACGCTGACAGCTGAACGACTAAACTTTAGCCTGATTCGACTGTTAGACGTAAAACCAATCAGGGGGGACGCAAATATTATATTTAATCTATTTTATCAGTTTCTCGGCTTAATTAGAATGATATTTTTTCTCTCAGAGTTCAATATCACCTGACACTCACTAGCCAAACCGCTAACATGCTACAAGCAGTAGTGAGACACCTCTGACTTTGGCATAAGTGTTGTGTAGCGAAATTATCCAATGTTAGTGCACTCTTCAACTCCGTCAACACTCCATGGTTTATCTCGACAGGGTCTGCGTTAATTCATCAAGAAACGAGAGCAGGAAAACCGCAGGACAGCGAAACTGAACGCGAGTTAGCATAGGCTAACGGCAGCACTAAGGAGGAGTGCTTCCTCCTTATGACGAAAAAAAATATCAAAACCAAACACGAAACGCAAAATATCTCTATGTGGTCACCACAGCAGCCATCTTCATGTTAAATCCAGGGCCGCTGTGTGAAAACCCCAGCGATAAAAGCCCAGAATTTGAGCTCGCTAAGTTCCAGTGTCGAATCGCTTCATTCACACAGGTAGCAAACACCCACCTACAGGAAGAGAACTGATGCTGCGGTGCGATTGGCTGCTGCGGTTAACACCCACATACAGGAACAGGTCGGATACTTCAATGCGATTGGCTGCAGCACATGTCAATCATCCAGTGCACTATCACTGATTTGATTCATCAATTTACGTGACATCCCACAGCGACTTCACTTTGAACTTTATTGTTGATATCAGGTTGCCAGTCTTTCAGTCCCACATTCATTGATGCACTCCATTTTAAAATGATTTTATGTTTTTAGCTATTCAATAAAACTAGATGCATTATTAAAAATCATAATAGGAATACATATTAATAAT
>JAUMHR010000031.1:4438044-4460409 GCA_032361145.1 Enteromius fasciolatus
AATTTAAAATAAGTGTTTTCTGTGTGAATATATTTTAAAATGTAATTTATTCCTGTGATACAAAGCATCATTACTTCTTCAGTGTTTACACAGAAAACAGTTATTTAAATTGATAATATTTCACAATATTACATTTTTACAATTACAATAAATGCAGCCAGGATGAGCAGAAGAAACATCTTTAAGAAACCATTAAATATCTTACTGACCCCAAATTTATGAACGGTAGTGTATATATTTAATTTCTTTATTTTATTTTACTTTTACATTTCAAATAAATTATTATTTTCATTATTTACATTATTTTCAATAATTAAATGGCTCATTTGAAAGAAGTAATAGCTGCTAAAAATACAACTTCATTCAAACTACATTTTTTTTTTTACATATTTGATTTTTTAACAGTAAAAAACTATCACAGTATTGTTATATTTACTACTTTTTTAATTATTTATTACTGTATATTTTTTTTAAATAAAATAAATACTTTTATAAAATAAATACTATGATCAAATAAATACCATCACAACAAATATCGTACCAACCACAAACTTCTGAATAGTGCAAAACTTCATTTCTTTAATACTTGGGGGAAAAATTTATTTAATTTAAAAAATATTTCTCATTTAATGGTGCTTGTCCCATCAGAATAAATAATGGGTAAATGTACTTATTTTTAAATCTTGCAGGACTGCACAGATGATGCACAAACAAGCCAGGCAAGCAGTTGACTAGATTTTGAGACAGAGCCAATAAATAGGGCTGTTGTAGCAATTATTTAATAAGAAATGTCTGGGTTAATATGTTTAAATTTTCCAACATTTCATTCGACTAAAATAATCTGTAATGAAGCCAAAGGCTTGGACAAATGTCAAACAGCAACAGCTGATTTTCCAGATGGGCCATCAGAAACAACTCAACCACTCAACGACACTGAATGATTGCAACATAATGCACAATCACAAGAGAAATAGCTGAGCACAGAGTAATAATTCCATGTACTATGCAACACGGTTTGACGTCACACCTATTTTACTGATATATGAATGCTCAAAGCAGAACCCAATGATGGAGTGGAATGGCCACTTAGCGTCATGAATATCCCAGCAGTATAGCCCTTAGTCTAGACTCAATCAGATCAGTCATTATTTAGCTGCTGAGCTCTAAACAATACTTCTTGTTTAAAGCATTTATGGGGTTAATATGGGGAAGAGTGCTAGCAGAAAAGCATTATGGGAAACAGAATTCACATTAGGAACACAACTTAAAATTGACACTATATGTTAGATCCAACTGAAGCTATATTTGCAATAGATTAATTTTAGATACAAAACATGGTTTTTAATGAACACACAAGATATCAAAACTTAACATAGTCTTAGAAAAATAAAGAAAAATGATTTAAATTGAAGCTCTTGCTGTAATTAAAACAAGGAATTATCTACGGAACTGCACTACATCCAACCGTAATATATCCGCAAGTCATTAAAATCCACTGCTTAATTAAAAAATGTTAATTTTTTTAAGAAAGTAGTTTGATCTGATGTTGGTGCTGCCTGTGAGCGTCTGGAGCTTGTCTGGGCCTGTGTGGCCTCAGTGCTGCTGTGTGTGTTTGTACTCACCAGTGCCGGGCTCACACTCCTCCAGATCCTCATCATCACTGGGACATTCGGCTGAAGCCACCAGCAGGTCATCTGAGTTCTGAAAGAGAATACAAGTACAGATGATTCATTTATCCAGGTTTGGAGGCAGATTCTATTTATTATTTTGGTTTCTCTGCATCCTTTTCTGCAAGCAATCTGAAATTGTGACTTATCTTATTTGCACAGTTTTCTTTTACGCCCAGCGCTTTTGTCATATTTACTCTTTTATGCCCCAGGGGTTGTTTATATTAAATGTAACAGTTTTTAGCCTTTTTTTTCTTTTTCCATTTAAACATTTCACTTGCTTCTCTATCAGCCCACTATCACTATTCAAATAACTTTACAATACAATAGTTTACTCTTGACCCATACTGTAAATCTGACATTTACAGTAAAACACCAGCATCTGTGGTTGCCAGAAATCACAAGATTTTAGGTTTTACAGATTTAACTTAAATTCACAGTTAAAAGGGTATATAGGGTTATAATTGATATTCATTAATATACCAACCTATTGAATTACTAATATCTGTTTTGTAAGACTGTAATACACTGACAACTACCAAAAAAGGTGGTGAATGTCACGATGAACCAAACTTCACAAACACACAACAGCTCTGCAGCAAGTTTAAATTCTTAAATATAGGTGCATATAGACATATTTCAGTATCACTTGCAGTAACAAAGTAGCAATAAACGGTATTTTAACGTAATGTACACAACTGTTAAGTAACAAATCAGAAAGTTACTTTTAACGAAAAACATTAAAAATGAAGTGCCGTGCAGGGAATTCTGGGTATGTCAATTTTCCTTTTTTTTTTTTTTAACTGCATAGTATACAATTAATTTTAATATATATATTTTTTTACGGTAGAATTACAGTTATTCACTGTATATAGCTTGGAAACATACTGTTTACGGTTGCATTCTTACTGTTTAAATCACAAGTATTTTCTGACAAGTAAAGCTTTACAAATAAAACCAAATTTAAAATGTTAAAAATACGATTATTTAAATAGTGGACCTGATTACCAGGGAGACTATGGTGTCAGTGACTAGCATACCTGAAAGAATAAAATGAGAAAATATTATTTCTAAAATGTTTTATTGATATTTATTTTACTTTGTAAAATTATGCAAAAAGTGTGTGAAAATAAAATCTAATTTATTTATGATACATAAAATTCTACCTATGAAATTACCATTAACAGGAGTTGGGCATTTAATCCTCACCCAATTTTTTGGAAAATGTCACTTATGTTTGAAATGTCATTTTCAAAAACTGTTAAAGAAGATACTCATGACATCCAGAAAAATGACAGTATTCTTCTATGATGTACATCTACTGTTTCAACTGTATTTTCTGAAAGTTCTAAAGCACCCACGGCTGAAGAAACACCCCTTCGGCTGTGGAGGCAATTGTTCATCTCTTACGATGCAGCGATGCTAGACCAAATGGCTTCACTGCCCCTTGGTTTGACCTGAGTTTGAATTAACATTCCCGACTCATACCTCACATTCATAAAACATGTAATTGGATCTGGGCCATGACTGATTTGGGCGCATCAGTTTGTCCTTTCCTATCGAGAGGTCAGAACAATTTCGCTGTTCACTCATATGGGCATATTTATCTGTTTGCGAGGCTGGGAGCATCGACGGAATGAGCCTCCCCTTTCGAAGGCTAGATGAGGCATATAGAGGCATTTATTGATGGTGACACCAGTATTTGCATTCACGCTCTCCATTTTAATACACACAAACAAAAACACAGCTAGAGGAATGCTTTTTCATATGAATGTAATGAAAGCAATCATGGTAAGCATCATAAACTATTAAAGAGCTAAGCCCTAAAGATTCATGTGTATGCGATTACTGAGGTAATACCTTTTTCTTGCTTCTTTTAAGGCCAGATAAGAATAGCTTAATGCAGATATACATCACCTCTGTTTTAAATACTTATCTTTATGACCACGATTGACATGCATATACAGTACTAACCGAATTGGCTTCAAGGGAGTTTTAATCAGTCTGGGTGAAAGTGGCGTATTGATTTTTTCCACATTTTGCTAGCGTTTTACTTGTTCTTCGGTTGTTCACCACTGTCAGCTACAAATATTTCAAAACCTCAACCGGCCAGAGTTAAATTACTATCGAAGGTAAGCTTATTGAAAAGAAACATTCTGTTTCAAAGCCTTTCCATCATATCAGCAAGGCTATTATGTTTTATTTACACCAAATATACAAAAACATGTCATGTCCTCGACATCCATCAAATACTGATGTAGCTGAACACTGAAACAAGACGGCAAACATTCAATGTACAGAAAGCATCATCAGGGATATTTTAAACAAAAAGCCATGCTTTGAACAATCAAAGCGTTTACTGGGACAAAAGACAAATTTGCTCGGTTTTTGAGTCTGATTTACAAATACTAAAGACTCTGACATTTCGAACTTCTAATTAAAAGACGCATTGCAGCATTAGTTTTGCCTGACTGAGTTTATTAAAGGATAGTTAGCGCGCTTCTTATCTGCACTTCTGCACAATGCCTATGTGTTTGGTAAGACAAGTTTATTAAGAGCACTGAAATTGCAGGTTGTGTTTTGATATGTGCATACATTTTTGACAAATACGCTAATTTTTTTTTGACATGGCAAAAAGAGCATCAAGGGCACTTTAAATGTCCTAATCCTTAAAAGTAGTGTATAGTGTCGTGTCAGCTTGATCAAGGGCTTACTTAACAGACGCTATTCACAACGCCATAATTTCCAATGCGCTCCAAGAGCGCTGACGTGGGCTGTGATTTACGTGATGTCGTGAAGGTTCACTTCAAAAGCACCACAAATTTGAAGTCCAATTTGAGGTTGTGGAAAAGCAATCTTAGAACAAAAGATTTGTGCTGCTGGAGGTATGGACGCTTTGATACAAAACAGCACAAGCCGCTCAAAATGAGGCTGAAATAATAACATATGTCTGACCCTGCAGCTCTGAGTGGTTTCCAGAACACTTCATTTCAGTTTGAAATGTACACTGAGTAGATTTGATCTTCAAATATTCAGATATTTTCATGACAAGGTTTGATGTGAGCTACCTTGATGACTACAAAGGGAGCTGTCTTAACCCCTTAGCTTTCCAATGTCCAGCATACTGTATGCTGCTTAGGTATGTTTGAAGCTGGGATGCTGGTTTAAGATGGATCTTTGCTGGTCCTTTTGCTAGTTAATGTTGTCATAAACCAGCAAGGACCAGCAGAAACCAGCTTAAACCAGCATCCCAGTTTCAAAACATACCTAACCAGAATATACTGGGGTTTTTTTCAGCAGAGTTGCTAAGCTTATGAAATACTCTGCATAGTAGGCTATCTGCATACATTTCAATACTGCTAAACAATATTCTCTAGAGTCTACAGGATCAACTCAGTAGCATAATATTAGCATAATGCTAATCTAGCAAGAAAATATTCTGCAAATGATCAAATCACAATTGATTTGAATATATTATAATGTATAGACGGTTTTGAAAACAACATAAACAAACGTTCCTGTGAATGCATGCTTTTGCGGCCCTAACTTAACTTCCGGTAGACATCCAAATAGAATCAATAAGTCCTTTCTAGAGTAGATATTTTTTGATGACAAGCTAAATATATTCGCTGCGTAAATCAGACGGATTTATTAAAAATACAGACTCATTCTCTGCCAGCAGGAGGTGCTTTAAGCAGAGAAACGAGAAGTTTTCAAGGTAACGGCTGTAGACAAAGCAGCTTTGTGCTTACAAACGCTGCCTAATATGCAGGATGAAATGAAAATGACATTTTCTAAAGACCGTCTTACTTCAGAAATACAGTGATATAAAACGCCTCGGTTTGATTTTTAAACGTGCATTGCAGGCGGTGACACTAACCTCACTGATAAACAAACACAGACCGGAAGGTAACTTAGGTGCATGCGCCTGATAAAACCATCTATAGCTTTTATTGAGTAATATTAACATGTAGATAAACCAAAAACGAAATAAGATCGACTCAGTGCAGTTCAATAGTGTAACATTAGCTTGTTGCTAAGCTAATTATGAAATACTATTTTACAGTGTAACAGTGTTTCTGCTAAATAATGTAATATTCTCTACAACATTAACTCACAATTGATTTCAACAGTGTGACTGTAGCTGCTAAACTATAGAAAATCGACACATAACTGACAAAATAGTTTAGCATGTTGTTAAGCTAATGATGAAATACTGTACATGACACCAACTCACGACTTATTTTAGAAGTAGCATTAGCATGTTGCTAAGCTAGTTATCAAATACTGTACATGAGATCCATTTAAAACAAATTTTAATAGTGGCATTAGCATGCTGCTAAGCTAATTATGAAATAATACATATTACAAATACTCTTTTTAATACCTTTAATTACCCTTTTCTTGACGTAAAACTGGGCGTGGCCATTTGTAAATTCTATGTGTCTAGTTTCCGGTCTCATCGGCGTCCAGATATTTTTATCTGTTCAAAACAGCCTGTTTTGGTGCTTGAAATTGAAAACTGGCGTGTCTTATCATGTTATTTTAATGTCATTTCTTAAGTATGAACACTGTTTTGTAGTGCAAAAAAGTTTTCAATTTACTGCACGTTGTTATTCTCCTCGACTAATGAACCAGAAGCCTCGCTTCCAGCTTACCTCCGTGTTAAGGAAAAAGGTGGATGTAATACCCAAGACGTGTCACTTGTATAGTTTTGAATGGGGAAGAACGCAAAACATGGCCAATCATTCACAAGAAGCCCCGCTTTCTGAATAAAATAGCAAATTGCTGATCTCTAAAGTCAGCGCGTCACTGCATCTGCCGTTGGAAGTTCAGGTTGCTATAGAAACAGTCCACCGAGTGACATGACTTGTCTTAAAGAGACTTTGATACTCTGCCTGTGGTTTAACAGTTATATTGCTTTAATAAACTTTAAAAATAAATAGAACACACAAATATTGGGTAAAATAAGCAATTTAAACTACACGTATCTACAGAAATGTCTTTTTATTTCACTGTGAATGGTAATGTAGTTCATAAATGAATGAATTTGTAGTCTAGACAGTGTTTGGTGCTATTACATATAAATGTCTTACTCATCTTGGGGAGAAGAGGAGAGAAGTGGTGCACTGGGACTTCCTTGGCACTAAGCTGTCTCACTCAAATCCTCATTTCCCTGCTATTGCTTTGTATGACTATTTACACCCAGGACAGCGTGGATTAGGAGTGATTCACAGCGCACACGTGAGAGAATCCGTGCCCGTCCTCATTTGCACTAATGCGTGCCGCTAGCGACTATGGATCTTGGCAGTTTCACTATGATTGACACTGATTGTTATTGAGCTTGCCCTTTATTCTTATCAACGTGTATCTCCTGATCAATGGAGTTGAACACCACATGAATAAAGGCTGACAGTGGGTGAGGCAAACTTGCTATCAATATGTGATGAATGGGGGGCCGAGAGAACACACATGCCAGATATGACAGTCAATATCCTACATATTAATAGCCTTGTGCTCCAGCGTTTTATGCTGCTTGAGGTTAATGCATTTTCTTAGGCTGTCAACAGACTTGAAAAATTGCTGGACTAGAAACAACGACGGTCAGGGTATGCTTTCATGAGATGAGAGGAACAAATATTTTAAGTAATGTCTTTATTCACAAATAAATCACGGATCAACCATGTAGCTGGCCCCAAGTTGTTTAGATGGGTTTTATCGGAACTGTAAGAACAGTATGATTTGTAATATTTTTGAAAATACTACTCTCTCTCTCTCTCTCTCTATATATATATATATATATTGTGAATTCATAATAATTTATTAGAATAAATGTAATTTTTAACTGTTTTATTAAGTTGCTATATATATATATATATATACTGTACCACACACCATATTAACCTAGCAAATTGAAAATTTACGAGATACATTTATGGTGCATTTTTCTAAAATACTAAAATTAAAAAAAAAATAGTTTTCTTGATAAAAATACAATAAGTACACAGTAAATAATCACTTTTCAGAATCAGTTGGGACTTTATCCTGTGAAGAATATTTTGTTGTTAGTTTAGCAATATGCTAATATCACACACACACACACACACACACACAAAATCACAAATAAAATGAATGGAATGCTGGATGTATTTTGTTTAGCAATATGCCAATATTACACTACTGAAATTTGTGATAGTTTTGAAAATATTATGCTAATTAACAAATTTTTTTTTTTTGAATTCAATGTAAATTGAGGTGCTTTATATTTGATGTATACATTTCTAAATTTCATTGCAAACTTAAAAAATACATTTCTATAAGTAAAAATCTACTATTTTCCTGACACATATAACTGTAAAAAAATTGAGTAAAAAACGATGTCAAACTGGTACTCTGACCAATGGAGACAAATTCAACCATTTTGTTTAAAGTGTTTTGTGCTTTCACAAGAAAAGTGCTACAGCTCTAAATATGTTTCTCAAGGCTTAGAAAATAATGAGTGAAAATTGCAGGACCGTTTAAAGGAAATGTGACTAGTAAAATACTACGTGTGGGAGGAATGAAAAGAAAAGCATATGTGGGGGAGATATATCCTGACACATGCGAATCCGAGCATTATGATTCTTGTCCTTCAGGGCCTTCCAGATGCAGAGTGACGGCTCTTTTTCGAGCAAAAAATGACAGATTTTTTACCCTAGGGTGGTCTGTCCTGTCAGCGCTTTTATTGCGGAAACCAACTGGACATCTTGTAAAACAAAACTCTTTATAAACGCAAAAAAATCCCTCATTCAGGAGGGGACCGTCTCTGTGGACGAATGCACCGTACACCCTACCATCCTTACCTGCGTAATACTGTCCTTCAGGCTGGGAGAACGCTGTCTACGGGTGGTGGTAGTGGCCATGGTGGTGGTGGTCTCCATAATGGTGGTGGACATGTCCGCCGCAGCTGGAGGGGTGGCTGAGGTGGTCTCTGTAGACAGGACAGAGGGTGCGTCTCCAACCAAACGCAAGTTTCCTGTCACCTGCACGTTCGGATCCCCCTCGGCGGCCAATTTTAGCACTTGCAGCCCATTGTAGTACAGGCCTGAGATCTGGCCCTGAAACGGACGTCCCTTATCCTGACCTCCCACCTTTATAGCCGCCTGGCTGTTGAAGATAGTCAACTGCCGACCTGTGATGGATCAGAGAGGAGATGAAGAGAGAGCGAGATATAGAGAAAGAGAGAGAGAGAGAGCAGTACGACAGCAAAGAGAGACAGAGAAGCAAAAAGCGACCATCAGTACAAGCTGTTTTCGGCATTATGTGTCTAAATCAGCTGATAACACTTTTAACATTTGAACCTGGCGATGGAAATCTCCAATTCTAATGGCTGCTGTATCTGACCCAGTTAGAGCAGGGGATAAATGTTGTATTAAACATGATGCCAAAGATCAATCCTGAAGCCTGAGGTGGCTCTTCTATGAGTGCCAGACCGAGGAGCAATGGAAGAGCCCCTATCATTATAGAATAACGGCTGTATATTATAATTTGAACCTCATTAAACTGGTAGGGCTTGAGCTGTGGATAATGAACTGAATAAGGAGGACCAAATTGGAAAACAATATTTATGAGTATGTAAAGAGTATTGGATATGTTTTATTCAGAGACAGAGGCCTTGTTGATGCTAATCTGCATGAATAAGTGTCATCTGCCAGCTCAAATGGTAATGTGTCACTGAGGCTAGAGGAGTTTCTCTTCAAGCCCCACAAATAAACATACATAGGGGCACACACACACACACACACACACACACACACACACACTATGCCTCTGCAGTGAGGATTTCGTCCCCTGAATCTCCACTGAGTTGTCACTGAGTCATTTCAAGTAGAATACACCACTGGTTGAATTGATCATTAAGCTGACGATCATGGAAATACAAGAAATCTAATTCGCTATTATAAAAGCTACAACAGGTAGTCAATGAAGTGGTTTTGAATTATAATAGTGAATGTTAAGCAGTCGGGTTAAACTTTAGATATCATTTAATGCCAACAAAATTACTACTTGGAGAGGAAAAGGATGGTTAACTCAAAGTGCCATTTCCTTTGGCCCCTGAGAGCTGGACTGCCGCCATCCATTTAATCCTGATGAACAGGTACTCTGACACAGCTGATTATGAAGTGGGCAGTTGTTATCCCCTCTGTGAGAGCCACTTAATGCTTAATGAAGGGTTGCCATTTAACACAAGTAGGGTCTCGATTTTAACAGTTGAAAATAACCAAGTTTGACATGTGAGTGGAGATAAAAAGACCATCATCTCGGAAAGGCATGTCGTAATAGAGCGGGAAGAAGCCAGATGGCCACTTTCCACTTGCACATGTTCCTTTATCGTACAGTGGAAAGATTATTCTGATTAATGTGTGACATTAAGGACGGTTACATATGCTGACATAATACAGTGTGTAAAGTACTGAGAAAATGGTATTAACGATATTCTCTCGTTATCACTTCAGTGATAGTAGCACACGGAACTTAAAACGAGAGTTCAGCCAAAAAGGTTACGAATATTTAATATTTTAAATATTTATATTTTGAGAACTGTTTTGCCTATGCATTGAAAGTCAATGGAGACCAAAGTGACACTACTTTCTGCCTTACCTACTATGACATTTTTTTCAGATTACGATTTATTGATTAGGCAGTCTTGAAAGGAAAATTACCAACCTCTCATAAAAAGTCATATATGTACCTCTGTGCACTTTTGTCCAAGAGCATTTTTATTCAATTTCAAAGAAAATGTCCACTGAGTGGTGCTAAAACACAGGTTCAATATGAACACTGGTGCGTTTTTATTATGTTGCTATAGGCACGTATTGCGGCGATTCAAAATTTAAATATCCATGGACTGCTGCTAAAAGTTAATGCGCTATCCTTTTGGAAATATGCCCTACACCAAATACAACTCTAAACCTACTGTATCCGATAAGGTTAACAAAGGCAAAACTAATATAAAAAAACACATTTGTTGTTGCAACTGTGCCATTTCAACTTCCTTTTACACAGGTTTGAACTGTTTTGTTGAACCACAGTTAGGATTAAAGGAGGAGCTCCTGGCCTCTCTAGTACATCTCTGTACTCAGTGAGCTACTGAACAAACATCTATGAAAACCCATAGATATGAAGCTGGATATGTGTGATGCTAACATTCAAAAGCATCAAATCTCCCAGCATATTACTATTGTTTTGAAGTCATAACATGCTACTCTTCAAGTAATTGTGTGAAAATAACACTGTAATAATTGAAATTTGTGTGAAAATAAATAAAAGGTGTCAGAGATTAACTCCCACTAGTGTTCATTTTGTTTGGAAACTGCAGTGATATGTACTTGTTGGTACATATTTTGTGTCTCACTAAAAAAGTGCACCAAGGTACGTTTATGCGTTTATGAGACAAGGTAGTAAATTACACATAATGCAAAATGATTCATTTTCTTTTCTTTTACTTTTAATTCAGTCACTGAAATAAAGCGACAGGGACAGTATCTAAAATTTCTCCTATTGTGTCCTGCGGATGTTTGGAACAGCATGAGACATTTGTATAAATAACGACAGAATATTCACATTTAGGTGCATTACTCCTGCTATTTAAAAATGTGCAATGAGATTACATTTCCTCGCATGTCAGGCATGTCAAGGTTCTCCTGTGATTAATTCAAGGTTGGACAGATCTCTTCTTCGCGTCTAAATGTGAGACCCAGTGACAGAGGTTAGAAGATTTAATGGAGGAGAATGAGGAGACCAAAGAGCCTTTGAGACAGAGAGCACAAGGCACAGACAAATTCCTCACACAAAGACCAGTCACTCAGTAAAATGTACCAATCATACAGGACACAGACCTTATGTATAGGGGCTTTGTGTCATTATCATTACTTATAGATTAGAACAGATAAATAATCACACATGTTAAAGGGACATTGTTAATCACATCTGCAAAGGCTGACATCAATTTTCCTCTCATTTAGTTACGAAAATGTCTTTTGTTAATATTTAGACTGTTTAACCCTCTGAGTTAGTTCGATTTAGGGGGGTTTAAGACGGAATTAGCTTTAGTTTAATGCCCTATTTATATAAAAAAGCAAATCAAATCAGACTATGAGGAAATACTCATTGCATATATATATATAAAATTACATATCGATAAAGGAGGCTAGTTGAATGCGCAAGGGAGAGCTAAAAGTCTGACTTTTAGACAAATGTAGAACTGAACTTTGGATCACGTTATACTCTGCATGTTATTGAGTTCAATCAACGAAGATACGCAGACTTAGAAAGGTCAGTTTTCTTTAAAAAAGAAAAAAAAACAGTGCAAGAGTATTTGTTTTACACTTAACATTTAGATGTGATGTTAGCTCAGCACAGAAAAGGGAGTTTGCATATAAATGAAAAAGGCGCAACCAACCAAAAAGTCTGATAACTTACACATACAGTAGAGCATTAATGCCCAATTTTCTTTGATAATGTGCTGATGCAGGCGTCTGACATTGTTTCTGCACTTTAACAACCGAAAGAGTTCCTTGGGGAAAATCGAATACCATGCAGGATTCATCTGTTTACAGATGTCTCACGGGTCCAAAGATGGTTAATTTTCAACACGGTCTGAAAAATATCATCTATAATTGAATTTCTTTTTTATTCTTTACACTCAAAGGGTTAAAGGGGATTCTGAAACATTATTCTGATTTTAGTGTTATAAGAAGCAATAGTCCCTTTAACTGCTTGGGATTGGAAAATATAAATCTAGATTTTATAGTTAAAGTGGTTTTAAATACCCTTGCTTCAAAATTAGCGAAGTCAGAGGGGATCACAGAAGGAAAACATAAGACAGCAAAAAAGAAAAATAAAGAAACTATTTACAGACAGTTGTTGCAGTTATGGAGCGTTGTTAGAGGGTTAGTCAGGGTTATGTTTAAGATTAAACCTTAATCTCTGAAGCGGTGCAGTTCTAACTTTGTGAAGGACATGATCTGAAAAGCACAAGCCACATGGAGAGGGCCGATCAGATTTACATTGTAAGTGGGCAGCCACAATTCACTGTTTGCTTTGGCCCACTATACGTCAATGCAAAGGCTTTGGTTTTAGGAAGTTGCGTTCAAAATGGCTTGAAGCTTTGAGGTTTTATGGGAACTGCACCTCTTACAGAGCCTTAATAAGTCATTAAGTCATTGTTTAATTAATTCATTTTTATTACCTTTGTCGAGTAGCCACTCGTCAACTACCCGACCAAGTCTGTATGGAATTCTTTGCCTGGCTATAGCAAGCCGTTCATTATCAATGTTCCCTTCAAAGAATTTAGAGAGACAGATAAGAGGTTAATATCTGGAAGTTCAAGCGTCACATGGTTAAAAACATAGCAACAAGACTATCAAGTTTAGCAAGTTAGGAAGTCTAAACGAGCTTTATGCTGGTAGTTATGTTTTTTTTTTAAGGTGGATTCTTAGTTATTAGACAGTTTAGAAGCTTGAGACTAATTAGAGCATGTTTAAATCTGTTTAGAAAGCTTTGAGGACATATTTAGTGATCGTTTATCTTCTAATTTTGGTCTGGTTGATTGTGATGTCATTGTAGCGAATAATACTTGAGGGCAATTTCATACAATCAATAAGACAACAACGATATCAGTGATAATGTCACATATTAGAATGTGCAATTATACAATGGTAGTGTCAAAGCTGCTCCGGAAGACATTTTCTGGTCTCTGCAAGAAATCAGAGTGAGAACAATGCAATCAGTGCTGCATCTAGTATCAAAATCTCGAGGTACCTGCATAAATTAGGACACGTGTAATTATAAAAAGACACAAAAGATGTAATTGACTCGGTGTCATGGCTGCCAGATAAGGAACAGTGCGTATCTACAGTCTACAGTTTCCCGTTTTCTGACAGATCCCTTCACTAAAGCTAAAAATGAGCTCTCGGGTCCTGTTACTCGCTCAAAAGAACAATCTCCTCATATCACTGTTTTCTCTTCCCCGCTTTCAACCACCATCTCGTCAAAATCCACAAGTCCTCCTAATCCTCCTTTATACCAGTTTGGTCAGGGTTGTTTGCCACACAGTGATGTTACTTCCTCTCAGACATCACGTATACAACTTTACACTGGCACTTTACAAGTCCTTCATCGAATCTAGTAAATGGGTCAACAACATATGATAAAAATCTAAATGAAAACATGCTGATTTGTTTCTGCTTTCATACAGTATGGTTTTAAAAACTTTTTTCTGTAAAAATTAAAAAAATTAAATATAAAATTAAAAATGGACTTCTCAGTTCCGACCAGATACAATCCTGATTTTGGTGGAAACTTACAAAACAAAAACAAATGCTGTTTTTTTATATATATATATATATATAGTACATTAGATATCACATAACAAGTGTATAAAAAGTATATATAACTAATAATCAAAAAATAACAATAAATAGAAATATTAATATACCAAGATTTTTTTTGGTTGTTGCTTCATTCTGAAATGTTTTATTTTAACACTAAAAAATATATAAATTTCATTAATAAATTATAAATCATGTTATTTATAAAAGAGGTGTGTTCTTCATCATATGATCATATGTATGAATAATGAAGATTTTTATTAACCAAGATGTAAATTGGTTTATGTGTGGCCAGTTAAAGCCAGTATAGCCAGTTATGTATCAAGTTATTCTACTTTTATAAACATGCTGTGTGTGTCTGTGTTTGAAAAGGCCTGCCTAAATGAAATGTGCTAACATGTGACTTGAAGGAAGATTTTGGTATGCCAAGTGTTAACTGCATTTTATTTGACATACCACATACTGTGTCATGTTCGTTCTGTGACAGCCGTGTGAGATACAAGCCTTCCGTTCGTCCTACCCACCCTGCAACCTGAACGAGGGCCAAACCTCCCACTCCCATAAGCCTGTTAAAAGAGCTCATGTGTGGCAAATTCTGCACTGAACCTTCAAAGAAAACTTGAAATAGGTCTTGTCTGTGAGTAAGCGGCGAAAACAAACCGATCCATCCAATAAAGTCTGCTCTGATGCATTGCTATTCATAGGCTTCCACTAGATTCTTATTTATGGGGCAATGTAATGGTGCGTTGAGCAAAATACCGAGGCGAGCGGTCAGTTGCAACCGCGTCCGCAGGGAGCAGCAAATCTGCCATCGGGGAACATATCCAGTCATCTAATCCTCAGTTTTAATTAACTGAATTAACCGAAGCCGTTAATCTAAGCGATACACAGCCGGCTTCGTTTACACACGTGAGCTGTTGGATGACACGCAAGACCTATATCATCGTTTTTTTAAATCCCCAGCATGACAGGTGCCACATAAAAGCCGTGCCATTCCATTTAAATGCGCATAACTCAGTTTTAAAGGAAGCATGACACGACTGTGACGACTTTGAGGCCCGGCTTTATCCCCGTGCTTCGGAAAGGCTGCCCCATCTGATTCCCGCCACCTGAGGGGGCTTAGGGGAGCCCTGGCGGATAGGAAGCCTATGTCGCAGCAGTAGAAAACCAATTTTCCCTTTCAGAAATCAGACGAAATCTCGAGCCTGAGCAGCAGGGACGCAGTGCCATTCAACCTCTGGCAATTTCGAGACAAGACCCCACACGCGGGGGTGGAAGGAGCGTAGCAGGTGAGCCGAGGCGCCGCTTTATTTGGCTAGAGCTGTATTTTTGCTAAGGACTCCTTGACGCTGCACTAACCTGCCGTGAAGCAGCACATCGGAGAAGCCGAATGAAAAACGAGGACGGGAAAGGCAGGATTGCTATTAGAGACGGAGAAAATGTCTTCCTGTGGAACAGCAGCTATGAGAGGAAGGCAGCTCCCTGAGCACACAGTGGGGAGAGAGAGAGTTTGCTCAAGTTTAATTGGAAAGCACACAAGGCAAGGGACCTCAGAGCGAGATGTTTGTATAGGACGGGGACGGTTCACGGGACGACTACTGCAGGGTTGGGATCATCAATCAAAGCTTGTAGCAAAAGTTTAAGGACGTGCAATATCAGTTTAAGGCGCCGACTACACCGAAACTCCAGAGCACCGGGGTTCAAAGAGCAACCTGCAAGAGGCGTTTTGGCTAACGCTAAAAAAAACCAAAGCGCGCTTTGTGGTTCAAAGTTTGCGTGTGGTTCAGGGATGGTGGATCTTCACAGGCGCAGAGACACCTTCCTCAGCCCGCCTAGAGCAAAGCTGGCTGAAGTTGAGAACTGTAAAGGATCCAAATCCATCTCGGGCTGAATGTATTAGGCAAGGCAGCTTGGGGGGAAATGTGTCAATTTGCAATTGTTATTAGATTGTGCATGCGGTGGTTATCTGGGCGCTGCATGTGGTGACTCATAAACTCTCTGGGAAGAGTTTGAGGGTAAAAACAGCGCACTTCAAACCCAAATAATTCACATTTGAAATTATAAATCAATTTGTACCCTTCAATAAGGCATGCCTTCAACATGCATTCAAATCCAGGCCGAAGGCTTCAAACAACGTCCCTCTGATGTGCGAGTGGAAATACACAGTGTCTCTCTCTGACCCCATGTGTTCATTCCCAAGGGAAGCTGCCCCTAGTATTTCTACCAACCACAAGTGTAATGGAATTCCACAACCCCCCCAAAATGGCTTTCCTCAACCTCTGCAGGGTCCTACCTGATGGGAAGCGCTCGATGACGGGCTGGTTGTCCACTTGGAGGGTGGCGTTGCCACCGCTACGCGTAAAGCGAACCACGTGGTACTTGCCATCGTTCACGGTGACCGCAGGCTCATCTATGGTGATGTCGTCTGTGCCCACATTGAAGATCACACCCACCTTCCCTTGTTCCTGTGTAAGAATGGACAGTTAGGGATGAGACATCACGGTTACAGTAAACCGATTAGAGAGGTCAACTAGTTTGTAGATTGTGGGCACTTTTTGGCTCTGTGGATTTGTATTTCAAAGAAACTCAGATAAGAGGCACTTTAACAAATTTAATTTGCTTAATAACAATATCCAACAGTGCAAACACATACATCATAATTCTGCTAAAAAATAACTAGCATTTAATGTGTCACAAATGCGTTATTTTAATGCAATTATATTATCACACATATATGACGTAACTTAACAAAATGCAGCGCTACTGGAAATGAAGCACGACAAAAATATATATATTTTTAACGCAATAAATATGTTCAAAATGCATACATTTACAATTCATATTTGAATTGTGTTTTTATTTAATATATGTAAATAATATTGCGGATTTATTTTCATGAAAAATGTTAGAATTATTTTTTACTTTGGAAGACTGAAATAAAAATGTATATAAAACTAAATATGTAACATATAAACAAATTAAAACATCTATGCAGAAAATATTTTATAATTAAAAGTCATAAAACCATGACAATTAATTAAAAAAAGACTTTAAAAGTATATAAAAATTTAAAATAAATGTTGAAAAGTAACCCCAAAGATATTAAAGATGTTAAAAGAAAGAAGGTACACTTGATAGTTTAAATAAACATAAACCACTGTGACAAAAAGTGCCCCAAGTTGAATAAACCTCCCAATACATGTATTTTTTATATTTTAGAGACATTTTAATTAGTGTGCTGACAGCTACACAGTTTGTAAACGCCCCTACAAAACATGTCTGATTGGGTTCAGGTGAACCTGAAACAACACAGCCCTGTAATTACACAGGGCTTTCTTCAAGACCAATTAGTTGTCTAGCTGTTCAGGCAACCCACCTCCAAGTAAATTTTGGCACACCAGTATAACCAATATAGATAAAACATCCAGAAAAATCTCTGGATCATCAAGCAACTTTAAAACAGCGATATTTAAGAGTATTGCATGTGACAATAAAACCAAATGAATGATGGCGAGGACGATGGGTAATACCTTGTGAGCAAAAAGAAACATCTGGTCATGCTACAGTGGCTCACCCTTGGGAGAGGAGCTCAGCAGTGTCCTTTGTAATGCAGGAGGGGAAATGGAGTGTGGCTCCATGTTTTGCATTCATCACTGCTCCTTCTCACAAAGGCACGCACACAGTGGCTCGCCAGCTACTGACATCCTGACATGTATAACTACTGACAGTTTCCTGCTGTTTTTATTTTAACAGTGATTCATTCCCTCCCAAGAACACTTTCACCCGCCACTAGCCGCCTCTGGGGGGCACACTTGAGCGAGTAACAGTTGACACCTCAGGATCGCTACCTCGTTCACATTGCTAGCGTATAACATCTTACCATTCCACAGATTTAGCATCGTCCAGTGTCAGTCACTGGAAAGAGCCAAAACAACCACACTAAAAAGTGCTTTGTGTTTTCTGACACAAAGCCACAGATTGATAAAACTTCCACACACGTTTAAAGTTTGGATATATTCCTTCTTTCCTTCCTCTGACCTCAACTGACAGGTTCTCATTGAGATGCTGATGTCTGACAAATATCAAACAGAGCATGAGGTGAATGCAGAGTGTGTTCTGGAATCCAAAGGGCGGAGATAAAAAAAAAACTAGCGAGTGTGTGCTAATGCTAGTCTGATATCAACGTCTCCTCATCATACAAATGAGGGCAAATCTACTGAATGAATACACAAGAGGATTTTACCCAAGTGTTAAACTAAACAAAAGCCAAAAATAACAACAAAGAGACATATGAAAGATTATGTTTTCATAGAAAGAAAAAGAAACCTTTACATGCTAGCCTAGTCAGCTTTCTTGAGATGCTGATTGAGTCTTACTTGTTAAGCTAGTTAAAATTCACACCGACATCCAATACTGCTATGATGAATAACTGAAATTCCTCCAAAAAAGAAATAATTTAATTTAAATGTCACTTCAGTTCAAACACACTCTGCTGTTACAGATTCACAGTACCATCACAATCCATTTTGTTTAAGTAAATTCAGGTACAAGAATGACAGGAAGGTTTTTAACACAGAGGTTTATGCTTCAGTTGCTCGGATGGAACCACGTTATGAAACACTTCATCAGTCTCCTCACTCTCAATTTTACTCTGTTTTTCATTTGGTTTGAGATATTCCTATAAAGTATGAATGATACCGGGAACAGAAACGATTCACAGGGTATGGAAAGCAGCAGAATGTGGATACAAATATGGCTGACTTGATCACAAGGACATGACTTACTGACTGAAGCAGCCAATTGACAGGAAATGAAGCATTTTTCTGTTGCATGGACAGACTGAATAATAGCTGACATATACTGATACTTATCATAATAACTGAGACTTGATCCAAAAACAAATCCTACTAACAAACTATACAAAAATCAATCATTTCCAAGCTGAAATCTTGCTCTGCATAAATCTTTGTATGAAAACAAAGCATGAAGGTAAACAAAGCAATTCGTTCTCAGTGCATTCTCCCTCAATTGTTCTGAAATGGCTTTGTCTTATTGAAGTTCACATACTCACAAAATGCAATAGACATTGTACAGTCATCGGGACATTACAGACAGATAATGTTCATACTCCTGCCTCATCTTAATGCTGCTACACTTCTCCGTTCTGCTGATCCCGCACATTTCACTCCTTGTAAAGTATTTATTCAAAGAACATCTCTATTCACACTAAAAAAAAACCAAAAAAACTTGCGAGTCACACTTCAGCAGGTGTTGAAGTGTCCTCTAAAGAACTTTAGCCCAAAAGCCTCAGCAGGAATTAAAGACGGTGTTGTTTGTTAAACTTGGCTGTACGATGTAGCTCGAGGACTCTCTTGGAAGATGAAGCACAGAGATATTGAAGGACAGAGTCAAGAGATGAATAATGGATCATTTATTCCAAACTGCACAATCCGTGGTCCCAAGTAAGGGGTCCGTCGGTCCCCTAAGTGCACAATGACATCCCAATCTCATGACCGTAACAGACGGCCAGCAACAGGCTAACGTTAACTATCATTCATGAATAGAAAAAGAAATGACAATGATTTATGTTCCAGAGCCTCTGTGTTTGATGCAATACTGATGATGCATATGAGTGAAGGGCATTGTGGGTGACTAATCTCTCTAGAGCATGCCGCTACAGAGGCAGGACACAATCACCTGTCAACAGGCTGTCCCTGCTGGCTAAAGTGCAAAACACCTGGCTTTAATGGCCAGATGTCAAACAAAACAAAATAAAACAAAACTGACAAAGCAAATTTTAAAAAAGGGCAAAAGATAATGTGAATAAAATGCCAGATACACAAGGGCAATGAATGACACAAGCTCAAGTGCGAATTTACCACAGAAACCTGCGTCTCAATCACATGCGCAAGCTGGTTTAACCAAATGCACATAGGTTTAGTAGTAGTGGAGCATTTTATTGCATCCTAACACTCAGAACTGACCTGTGTGATAAAATATGCATCATTTTTTACTAAATTATTCTCTCAGAATCAGAACTGGTGTGGGGTTTTAAAACTCTTTTACACAACTCAGAACCTTTCTGCAGACCCCCAAACCACTTCCTTTGCTGCCCCCAGGGGGTAACTATTTTAAAGAATCAGATAAAGATATCATCAAGAATTATTTACACACAAACCACTTTTAAAAAGTTTGGGCCGGTTAGATTTAGTTTTTGAAATAAACTGAAATCTTATATTTAAAACGGAGGCACTGCATTGATCAAAAGTGAGTAAGAATTTCAAAGATTTCTGTTTCAAATGAATGCAGTTTTTTTAATAAAAGAATCCTGAAAATATAATGTGTCCTGGTTTCCATAAAAAATATTTCAATTAAATTTGTAATAATGTTTTTTGAGCATATTAATGCACTCGCATTCATAAAATATGGGTGAAATTTTGCACATTTGCAAAAGAAGTCAATTTCAAACCAAGCACATTTCTGTCGGTCAGTGTAGCACATTTTTGGGACCAATTAGAACGAGCAAAATCTGCACAATTAGCTTTTTTATTCTCTTGCAAAACTTTTTAAAGCAACTGTAAAAGTGTACACAAGGAATGATTAAAAAGTAGTTTCAACTTAACATTGCAGCACAGAGTAAATAATAGATTTTCAGATAGATTTTTAGTCTTCGTTCCTGTAAATATTTTACTGGCTTAGAAAATGCTATGAGATCATCACATTTGGGGGTCCAAGCTTTAAAGGATTAGTTCACTTCCAGAATAAAAAATTCCTTCTTCTGTTCAGTTCAAAAGAAATTAAGGTTTTTGAGGAAAACATTCCAGGATTTTTCTCTATGCAGTGGACAACCAAGACAAGCATTTGTGTTTATAAATATATAAATATATATATACATATAAAGTATATAAATGTAATTAATTAAGCTGCACTGAATCTGCAATTTGGACCTTCAGCCTTTGTTTGCCACTGAAATACACTATGTCTTCACATAAGTGAATAAGGAAAGACATAAAAAAAATCTTGGATGACACGTGGGTGTGTAAATTATCAGTTGATTTTTATTTTGCAAGTGAGCTAAACCCCCTGAACTAATACATACTGAGCAAACATAATTACAGTTCAGGTGAGTCATAAACCGAGCACACGAAACCCTTTTTGTGAACATAATCTCCCCCCCACACATACACACACCGCAACAGTCAAACTGCCGAGCTGCACTCTAATTTGCCCTTGTACTGTAATAAAGCTCTTTTCTCTCCCTCGTATGGCCTCTGAAGCACATCATCCCATTGCTCCCACTGACCCCGTCTGACCACACAGACATTGAGCTGCCACATCGAGTGCGGCTCCTGTAGGAGCTGGGAGAGTTTATAGTGTCTAGGAAGGAGCTGGAGCATTATGGAATGAAAGCTGATGAGGGCAGAAGTTGAAGGAGAGGACACAATCATCCCGCTTCAATCTTTCCCTGCCCCCATGCCCTGTGGGTAACCCCAGTGCTGCTTTAAAATGGATGATGTCCTCCACACAAGGTGAGAGAACGAATGGACGCCAGTGGCGATTTGAGGAATTTTTTAAAAGAGGGGAGACTCAGAGGGGCTCAAATGGACAGGAAGGGTCAGACATAATAATTTGTGTCAATTTGATTCCATGTTCTTGAAATATAGATTCAAGGCATAACACTTATCTTCTTTTCAAGCCGTTCAATAGGAAAACTCTATCTTCTAAGGAGTCCCAAACGAGTATCCACGGTCTGAATATTTTAACTTAGTTCTACATAAAGCGTTAATTGAGCTAAAATCTGCTAGATAAATAAAAAAGTGTTAAGGGAATTGGGGACTTCAGAATGTACAGGATGATGATGCAGCATTCAGTATATTATTAAAGCATTTACTAAGGTAACACTTTTTTTTTCGATAGTCCACTTTAGACATATTAATACTGGGGCACTACCTTTTCAAAAGGTACATATTTGCACCTAAATGATTCATTTTGGTACCTTAAAGGTACTGATTGTGTACATATTTGAACCTAATAGATACAAAAGTTTTGAAAAGGTGACAGCTTTTGTACCTTTATTTCTGAGAGTGTAGTTACAAAGTTACTTATACACAGTAGAAAGTCAAATGTGGACTATCAAAATAAAATCTAACCTTTACTAAAGTATAGCATACAATCAAAAGCTATGAAAAAGGCTTGGCCCTTTACTTGGGGCAAGTAAACGTATCCCGATTTTCATTTCACGAGTTCGCACTTCCTTAATAATCATATAAAGCAAATTTGGCGTGCTGTCCGGGGGGCGAGCCGGGGGAACGTTAGACTCCGAGCCC
>JAUMHR010000031.1:4489792-4501069 GCA_032361145.1 Enteromius fasciolatus
ATTGTTTGGTCTTAAAATGCTCACAGATAATGCATTTTTGTAAGACATGTTTCTAAAAATTCTTAAATGTCCTAAATCTAGTCCTGGCTTAATCTAATTCCTATCCGGGCCCATAGTGTCTAGACAACCCATGTGACTGCACTGGCCCAAGGGTGTTTTTCATGGGACCCGTTTAGCCAGATGCTTCACAGCAGAGGTGGAACTTAACCACTGCTATCATGATGCAATCAGAAAGTGTATAAAGTCCCCAAAACAGAATTGATTTCCTTACTCAGAAGGAATAAGAATTTATCGGCTTGGTTATTTTCTAAATGTTGGAATCTGATTCCACTCTATATCATTTTAAGGTTGTGCTAAAGAAATCAATATCCCTTCACGTAGGGCTCTGATAATGTTGTCTGCTTTAGATTGGTTATGACCTATACTCATTTATCTGTCCTTGAAAATTTTGACATAAAAGCATTCATAGCCTTTCCTATAGATAACAGAAACCATCCTTGTTTTTGCAAATAAACATTTGCCTAAGAAAAGACGATTTTGATATGGTACATTTAAGCCGTTACTGGGCACTCAAAATATTTCTATTACTCCACAACGGCTCTTTGTTAGGCTTTAGTGTAGTGGAACAAGAGAGGGCCAGTGCCTGATAGGTTAAGCATTTGTAAACAGTGTTTAATTCAACAAACACACTGAATGAACTGTCCACACACACCATCTTTTGGGGGAAAAAAAAAGTCTTGGAGGCAAAAATTCAATTTTCCTGCTTCAGTTACTCCCTGTAATTCAACTAAAAAGACTTGTGTATTGAGCAAGATAAAACCATTTCCTGAGCCGTGTTCCATTTAAAACTACCAATCACAATTTTTATAATCCTGACTGTATGAAACAGGAATTTTGGGCACGATATATTAAAGCGCTGGTCTCTTTGTTAGGCTGTTGCCGTCACTGACACGAATCACGGTTTGCTTGCTATAAAAGTGGAATTAGGAGGAGTTTGATTAGATAAAAATGCAAGACTATATATTTTTTTATATATTATGTCAAAAACATTTTAAAAAATCAGCATGCACACAAAGTTTTCTAAATAAATGTAGAATAATTCTTTTTTTTTGCCTAGAGGTTCTGACTAAATGTTATTTCCTTTGGTCTATTTAAAAGTGTGATAAACAAAAAGCAGAAAACACGTGAATGAAAAATGCAAATGTGTACAGAAATGCTTTGAAAAAAGAATAAAATAGTGTGCCTGACCTACTTAAAGAAAAAACAGAGTGATGACTAAACTGAAGAAAAAGATGAACATTACTGATATGTATAAAATGACTTCTTAGTTCTTAGTTTTATTAATTTGAACACACCCACATGCACTTTTCCCTCTTTAGTCCATTGTAGGCTATATGTATTCAAAAGACTAAACATACAAATGCCATTTAATCTATCCCTGATGAGATTTTAAACTGCGTGATCCATCTTCTCTTTTGCTTCTAAAATTAATAAACATTCCACAGTTTTCTTATGGTAATATCACAACTCGAAACCCCGTGGGATAAAAAGCAAACACATAATAACAAAAAAAAAACGTTTTTGACTACATCACCTCCCCAATGAACAGTTGAGCAAAGTGATTTATTCTCGCTCTTTTCATGCAGCTCCAAAACGGGTTTTACATGTTTCTTCTTTTCAACAAGGCAAACAACAATTTCCAATAAAGCGTTGGGATTGGATTTCACTGAGAGCCCCTGTGAGATGCTGTGATTAGATAAGCTCTGTGTATGGAGGCTAAAGGGAAGTGAGTTAGGAGCGGTGCAGTTATTTGCTGTGTGTTCCCAGATGCCCACAGAAGGAGGGATATTGGAATAACGTCCATTGGATCAGGAGTGTACAGGCTCACAGGCTGACATTCCTCACAGCTCTGGGAATAAAAGTCAGGATTCTATACAGACACATGAAAGTGGCCAAAAGATGAGGAAAGCTATACAACGCCCCAGAGATGTTTGCGCAAGATTTCAAATTTCTTGAATTAATTATTCCAAGTTATTAAGTGATGCTGCAGTAATGAGCATTACTGCACAGAGGGTATAGCACAGAATAATAATGATAGAGCTAGCTCATTTTCCATTGTCTTCGTGCTAGTAGAGGTAGACTACCACATACTTCAAATACTCTATTTAATCCAATCATAGGTTTGTGTATCAATAATGTTAAGATATTCAATTCGTCTGCTTCTTTGGTTAATTTTTTCTTTTTAAATTAGACAGATAGATAGATAGATAGATAGATAGATAGATAGATAGATAGATAGATAGATAGATTTTGCTTGATATTGGTGTTAAATGTCCAATGATATTTGGGTTCATGACATTTTAATTTGAATTGTCGTTACCTTTGTATTAACATTTCACTTCAAAATGAATGTTTTCGTCAGCACATTCGTTTTTTGTTGTGGTATCAAAGGCTTCTAAATATAGAATGGAAAGTAATTAAGGAGGAAAAAAACATAATAATAAAAGATAAATGAATCTTTCCTCTCTGGACATGGACTGTATGCCAAAAACAAACCAGCTGCCGCTTTTGGGATGACTAGAACATTTTTGTTAGATCCATCCCAAGTATTTTTATTATGGATTCAGTTCAACTGCATTGCACTGTTTTTCTTTTGCTGTGTGTTTAGCTGCAATATTATTGCCAAAATGATCCATCCAGCTCAGCTGTTAGAAAAAAAAGCTAAATATTTATTTTAGAAACCGTGATAGATTTTCTTCAGGATTTTTTAAGAAATAGAAAGTAAAAAAAAACATAAAAAATTAAATAAAATAAGCACTGGATGAACTGTCCACACACCATCTTTGCGAGAAAAAAGTCTTGGAGGCAAACATTCAATTTTCCTGCTTCAGTTAATTTAATGCAATTTAATAGCTTAAAACTTTTTGAATGACAGTGCATCAGATGCACAAGTCACGAAAAAAAGACTAATTATAGCAGTAAAAAACTGTGAAAATGCTACAGTAAAAACCTGTTAAATGGTAAATGGATTCCCTGCATTTCATTAAAAATTTGATATTCAAAAGAATTTGATATTTTTTCTTAGTTTTTCTTATCAGTTATGTTTATTAGGGCTGTTAAATGTAGCCTAATGTTGTTCGTCATGTGACTTTCTTATTACTATCTGCATTTGATGGTTATCAGTGTATTTCAAAGGTACAAAACAGATTTTCATACTTACATAGGTTTGTATATATTAACATTATATCAGTTTATTAAATTACAGTATTTAACCGTAAATTTAACTAAAAAAAAACGTAAAACCTAAAAATGTTGTTTCTGTATTTTTTTATGGTCGAATTCCGGCAACCACAGCTGCCGTTTTTTTATCATGAACTTTACAGATTTGTTTTCACAGTAAACCTTTGCGACATTTAATTTTAACTACAGTATTTGAATCATGCAGAGCATAATTAGCCCGAACTCCACAGCATTCATTTCCAAGCTATTTCATATCATGCATGTAGCATGAAACACATACTTATCTTTAGCATTTGGAGAGTGATTAACTTTTTGGATAAATTTGCCAGCCAGTCAGATTGCTGCGCTCATCAAGGTAAATGTGAACACCCATCATTTGAGGTTCATTATGTTCAAGCGTTCAGCCAAACCTAGACACTTCTGACAACTCAAATAACTTGCAGCACTCCTACAGAAACCAAGTTAAGGTCTATCTTGTTTCAGCGGTGGAGAAAAATAGAAGCATATAACATTAGTTTATATTAGATTTACCTTCCTGTTGGCACAAACAAATATTGTGGTAACAATACTACAACACGCTATTAAAAAACGATTTTTTCAGCAGTCACAATGCAAAATCTGCAAAAGAGCCGACGCAGTCTACTTTGCATTCTTTGCAGACACTCACATGTTTTGCAATACAATATTTGCTTCTCTCCCACAAAACCATTCCATGGATGCCAGGGTGTATTAACCTTCTACATTACGCAGGATAAACCACACCGGATTTACACTTATTTTCCCACAGTGTGGAAGTAGACTTTCAGACTTGATAAGCAAGCTCTGCAGGCTAAGAACATCCTGCACATTTCAAACAGGAGCAGCAACTATAACACTCTGCAGCAAAATTAAAATAAGACTAGAGATGCGAGAACAACCAAATAGGATCTTAATAATAAGTCCTGTTAGCATTATTGTGGGGTCTGTTAATGGCGACAATGCTATTTACAGTATGAAAAAGCAATTTGAAAAAGCCGGGCATGCAAGATTTAATTGAAACCACAGGACCTGGAATACATTTTTTATGGGTTGTTTTCGAAAGCTGCAAATGAAATTCATTTTATGGTGTGGACCAATAATAACACTCTGGGCTCTCAGCCATAACCATAAATAAGCTACTCGACATTTGAAAGAATAAATATGAAAAAAAAATTAACTTTTTTTTCCGTAGGCATTTTCTGATGTCTAATCACAAAGGAAGCAAACAAATTAGCAGAACTTTCTTTCACCTGAATATTAGTGTTTTATCGAAGAACTTCTCTAGATTACAGTATTACCTTGTTTAATCAAATCTAAATGGGTTTTTAAGTTGACAGTGTGGATGGAAATCAAATGAAGACTTGTACCCTGCAGTCAGACTAACTGCATAGCGCTGAAATATTAGCAATTTCCTGTAATTGCAGAAACCTGGCAGCGAATTACTCTCTGTGTGAGATGCTTCAGTGAGGGACTGGACTTCCCTCCGAGAGGCATTTATGAAGTTGCAGGCGTCCTATCTGATGTTTCAAACTGTCGGACAATACTAAGTTAAAAACGGTTTATCATTTATGCTAATCTGAAAACCCATGTGGCTTTCCATCAGTTAAAGCTAAAGTATGTTCTTTTTTTGGATGCTACAATCAATTTCGGGTTTTATAATGAAAGAAAGCTAGGTTAATTTCCTCAAGTAATGTTAACACTGCATCTCTGTAGCCCTATTCCGGCCAGCAACAACTCAACCAATGGGGCGAGTTGGGGGCGTGGCTATTTGTTTTAGATTATACTGGTACCAAAATCAAGAAGTAGTAAGAAAATACAATCCCTACCTTGTTTACTGAGGTGTTTTCTTTATGAGGTAAAATCCAATTTATAGTATTCATTCACTATTTTTGTAAAGGAGGTAGTGCGACACCTTTAAGCTTTACCTTAGACAATTCGGCTCATTGATGTTTTGCAAAAAGAAATACGTCTAGCCCTGCAGCTGCCAACTCTGTCACCCTTATTTAGTTGCAAGTTCAGATGAGGATTTTTAGTGACAAAAATAAAAATGTCTTGCTGTGGAATCAAGGAAATACATGCTAAAAAGTGAAACGAGGGGTCAGATTAAACTTTATAACGCGCATCTACCAGGAACAGGTAAACGCTACTGTAAACAGTTGAGTCTCTTGAGGTTTCTGATGTAAAGTACTGCTTTGCAGCAGAACTGTAAGCCATATAATTTATTAAACCTCAAGATCCAGGGTGTCCTATTTTTGTTGGCAGCTTCAATAAACAAATCAGTGCATTCCCACTAGGGCTCTATACGTGCACCAACCCCCCCCCACCCCCCAATTCACAACACAGTCACAAACCCGTCAGAGCTCCATGTGCACTGAAATGACAGAATGTACATGCAGTATTTTATTAAAAAGTCCTGGAAGGGGAGTGGAATAATTGATGAAGATTATAAACCCCTTTCTTTTTTTTAAATAAATAAATCTACATATTACATATGTTTAAAAAAAGGTGAAAATGAATTATAGATTACATATATAACAGATTTAAATCACTCAGGAGATGCCAACCTGCAAAAGAAGTTTGAATGATAATCACTAGGGATTTGCAAACATGCATATTTTCATAATATTTTAAGCCACACAGTCTTTACCATTGTATTCTCTATTCTGATGCATTTATGGGAAGGTTCGTCCTAAAATAAAAGGAATCATTTACCCACGTGTTGTTTCAAATACAACTATGTGGAACATAAAAGATTTATGGGCAATATTATTTAAAATGGGTGTATATATTACAATATGACTACATTTTCATTATAGGGTGCACTGTATGTTTGTAAGGGGCATAGGATGCATTCTTATGTTCAAAGCTAACGTTTTAAATTGACATTTCATATTTAAAACACACTCACTGCACAAAGCAACATATGAGAAGCAACACTTTTACTTGAAGGGGTGTGCTGAAGACTGACACGACAAAGATGACATTGTTTGAAATGCCTTTGTTATGACAACTTGACATAAACCAAGACAACATAACCTGTCAGTGTCTAAGTCATACAACTAGGGCTCACTGCAGCCCACAAGATCCAGAGGGGCGTGGCTGGACCACATCTGGGGGGTGGAGATGGGTGGGCTTAGGAATGAGGGGGTGGAGATGGGTAGGTTTAGGTATATGTAGGTGGGAGGGGTTGTATATTTATCGAACCACACCCCCTGGATCTTGTGGGCTGCAGCGAGACGCTCCTCATGACAGTGGTACAAATTGAATTTTCAGTAAAATGTCATTAACTGTTAATATTATGTCAATTTATTTTAATGACAGCATCTTGAATACTTTTCTTGACCTCACGTACAGTTGCACAAAGTGAATTTGTCATTAAAATGTCATTAAGTGTTAATATTCTGTCAAATTATTTTATGACAGAATATTTATTTTATGTTGTTCTTGGTAATGCCAAGGTGTCACGACAAAGACACTGACAGGTTATGATGTATTGGTTTATGTCAATTTGTCATAACAAAATAAAAAAATGACATTAAAAATGACATAACTGAGCGAATGACAGTTATCATAAACATGCATTAAACCTCCTTCATATTCATGACGTATGTCATGTCAAGATTATGAAGGTGTCATGTCAGTCTTACGCACATCCCTTCAAGTAAAGTGTTACCTTTATATTATGGGTAACATTTTATGATAAGGTCCTATTAGTTGAAGTCATTTAATGTACAGCCTAACACAGGGCCTTCGCCAGAAAATCTTGAATGGGGGGGCATTTCGTTTTCATGGGGGGGCACACTTTATGATCTCAGAAACAGACATTCACCAAAACAAAAAGAATCTATAGTTATTGTTATTTAAATATTTAAATTGGAATGGAATTTAAACTTTTAATGCATGACTCCACAAAAATATTATATAAAGCTAACCTTAAAAAATAAAAATCTACATAAACTAGTCAAGCGCACTAATCCTGTAGTTATGGGCGACTAGTACTACTGCTACTGCAATTGATGTTTTGTGATCTTCATGAATATTTTGTTAGCGGCCCTCTACATGTAGATTTTCTTCATAAACCTAATAGAGTCTGAAAAGAAGAGGTCTGGAGGAAGAGCATATGTCCTATGAAAGCATAACATTAACACTCAATTCCCTTTAAAATCTCATTTAGCCATCAGTTAGCGATGCTTTCCAGCTTAAATGGGTTGTGAACCCAAAGTGATTTCAGCAATAAAACAATATACACCATAGCACAGCTGATGCACTTCCCAAGATTAATGAACACTGCCGTTTTCAGAAAACCGAGAAACACACACACAAATGTAGCATCAGAAAACTCTGTAATGTAGCTCTAAGCATTTATGGTGCAAAGGCATACATGAAATGTCTAATAAATAGCACACATTCCTATTAAGAATTTTCCGTGTCTGACCTATTAGCTTCCCTTTATCTCTATGAAAGAGGTATATATTCTTGAATATAAACTAATTTATAAAAATGAAAGACTCTCAGTACTCTCATTAACATGAAACAAAGCGCTTCTAATGTTATTTGGCAATATCTGAACAGAAGAGAAAGAACTGACAACCTTTCATGGAGGTAAAAGCTTATTTGGATTAATGAAAGTTTCTTTAAAGAAGAGCTATATTAGAGATGAGACAGTTGCAGGCATAGAAACCCAATTCAGTGAACATTTAAAGAGCTCTACAGATGTCAGCTCAATAATGCTCCGGTCTCTCCAAAAGACTCACTGGCAGACAACCCTGAAATGTCCTGTAATCAGCCCTGACACCCATTTAAAGGCCAGAGGAAGAGAGAGTTGGGGAATAAAGGAAAGATATAAGGTTTTAGCAAATCAGAAGGGCTTTGTAAATCATAATGTAATCTTAAATAATTGGAAAAAGTACAACATATTAAATGTAGAATTGATATCGCATTTAATCTGTATTGCTGCTATTAGATTAAACAGGTCTTTGTCATGTAAGTGAATAAAGCCCTGTTAGAGCTCCGGGAGCTCGTATTTATTTGCCATTGAGCGTTCGGTTTCATGCTGTACATAATTATTTATGGTATCAAAGCAGAGACTCTGCCTCAAGCTAAGAATAAGATATTAAAACTTACATATTTCATATAAGAGAGCATGGATAATGATGACTTGTGAATGTGAATATCCAATTATTGTTGCAGGCCCAAAAATATCTTTTTACATCCACTTGCCGGATAATAAAAATGTATTCTATATGTTACTTGCTATAATTTCATCTGCAAGTTTTAGTTCACATCTTTTATTTATTAATTTAAATTAATTATTTATACGAGTATTTTGGATTTTATGATTATATATAAAATATGTAAAAAATTTAAAATATATAGACACTAATGTCTATATAATTAGTCTTTTTGTAAAGCGTGAGATCTTGTATACTGAAAGTACTATATTATATAAATGTGTAAATATAATTAAAGCTATCATTATCAGAGTGCATGACCATATCAGAATTACAATGCTTTAAAGTGAGTACAAGAAATGGTGCGTAAATAATCACATTTATGAATATGTAAAGAAAACTTTAATTCTCTTACCTTTAATTTGAGAGAATAGCAGAAATCACAGCAGGTCACCACATAAAAGAAAAGAAGAGAGAGAGAAAAATATTAGCTCTGAATAAAATCTCAGTGTTAAGCTGTATACAAAGTAAATAAATTATCATTTTTTTAAGTTTAAAACTATTAACTGATTTATCACTGTTAATAATGCTCAAATTAAACATCAGGTAACAGTAAACATCTCAAACACCAATGTTTACCCTTTTTCAAATCTGTCACCGTACAAAGGTTATTAAATTAAACATGAAGGTGGATGCACGAGCCTTTATTAATGAGAAAAAACGTAAACACCTTACAGCACAGTAACAGTTTAATAAGTATTGCGTTATTTTTTCCACGACACAAATGAGATGAAATGCGATGATTTAATTAATGCACAGGATTATTAAACATGTTATTATAAATGGTGAGATCTTCTGTATTCACCCAACCCTTGAAGCAACTAGAAAAAAAAATGTCTCTGTGAGTCTATACGGAAAAGTGCAAATTAGAGGTCTTTTTTCCGAACCTTTTTCCACAAGTCTGCCAAAATATGCATTTCAACAAAGGCTTCCTGGGCTGTTGAAGGTGTTTTTTTGTTTCAGCTGATGTTGCGTTTTTGCGCCGTGCTGTGTTTCCTAAATGGGTCATCCAAAACATAAGAGGGGAGGAGCATGGCGTCTCCTTCTCCCCCGCCCACTCCGTTCTCTCTCTCTCTCTCTCTCTGATATACAGGGCTAATTAGGCATCCCAGCTCAACTTCTCCTTAGAGTCTTCTGTGTACTGCCTTGCTCATCTCTATCCAGCTCAGTCATGAATAATTACTCTGTTTCTGGGATCTCCAGCCCCGCTTGACGGCAGGGGCGGAGACGCAGCCAATGAGCTTATCGAGTTTCTTAAAAAATCTCCTCCCTCTCTCTGCAGTGAAGCTGTGAGTTTTCATCATGTCGTTTTGATGCACGCACACACAATGTCCATCTACCGGGTCTTTTGTTCACATCCTGCGTCAACCTAAAAACTTGCGTCTCGCTTTGAACGCCACTCTTAAAGAGCTGCTTAGACTGTGACGCTGTCTCTGCTGTCAAAACAAGCCTGGGCTGCTGAACGTCTTAAATAAAGTAGCGAGGCTTCAGCCAGAACAGGTTGTTCATAGTGGCTTGCAGGTCGGCCCCCGCTGTTGTTCAGAAAACAGAGTTGTCAGCACAAGGTTGCCTTTTTTGTTCTCATGGGACACATTGCTGTCCAGTGCTGTTCCCCATCAACATATTTACCTGATTTTCACAGCACAAGCTATCTGAGGCGCAGTCTAATTTGATTTCGAAATAGACACATAGGGATGAAACCAAATCTGAAAGTTCTTTAAAGTCAGTCTTTGTTAGCCAGGCTAATTTCTCTTCATTTTTAATTAGTATTTCATTTTTGTTGCGGTCAGTTTTGGCGAGCAAGAAGTTACATGTAATTATGTAATTTAATCTAATCTGTTGCAGTTACTAGAAAAAAAAGTAACACTTTATTTAAGGTGTCCTTGTTACACGTTACATGTATTTACTGTTATAATAATAATACATTATGCATTATTACATGCAAGCAACCCTAAGCATATAGTTAGTATGTTTAGTTAATTAATATTACTCAGTACTTAAACGTATAATTACATTTTCCCAAAACCTTCCCGACTCTAATAATAACAACGTTGAATGCTTCTACATGAAGATATCAGGACTAGAAAATGCAAATGGTAACATTTCTTTAAAAAAACCCTTCAGGCATATTTATGTTCCAGGGACTGCAAACATATTAAAGTTTTGCTTATTGTTAAATAAAGGTCAAACTATTGACTGTTTCATTTATATTTAGATTTCAAGTGTCCTTCCAGTATAGAGTACGTTGTATTATTCCTTTTCCAAGACCCTGAGTTCATTTCTATATTAACCATCTTAAAATATTAAAATTCAACACGAAATATGTTTACATATTTAGAACTATTATATTCTTAACAAAACAGCAAAAAAAAAAATCTGCGTAGATATTTATTGTTTGCAAAGATGTCTAGCAATATTTACATCATGTTCTGGCCTGAAAAACTTTTTTGGGCAAAATATAACTTGTACATGAATATTTGGTAACACTTTACAACAACGTTCCATTTTAAATATTAGCAATATTGTATAACATGAGTCGATGACAAAATGCTTTAATTACTGAGATTTACTAACACATTAACAATCATACACCGTGTAACAAATGAATTAGGGTGCTTTCACATCTGTGGTTCGGTTCATTTGGTCCAGACCGAGGGCAACAAATGATACATTGTAGCATTGGTTTTAGACTCGCAAAAAAAGAAAGCAGGAAGGAGAGCAAAACTTGTGGTTTCGCGATGAAAAGTGTTTGAAGTGCGCAAAGAAAAATAAAGATTGTAAAGAAAAG
>JAUMHR010000031.1:4520312-4550221 GCA_032361145.1 Enteromius fasciolatus
TCTTAGGTTTGTTAGCCTTCTTGCTTATGATGCTTGCTATGTTTACCTACCTTGCTAAAACACACACAATAAAAGCCTAATGTACATACCATCGCAGAAATGTTAATGGTCTCTAAATACCATTATGAACCATTAACTTTTTTGGGGGGAGGGAGTCTCACCCGGGGAGCAATTTAGTGTAGAACCGCCACTGTCTGTGTGTGTGTGAGAGAGAAATTGGTTGGTTAAAAACTGCTTCAATGCAAGTGTTGAAATTAGTCAAACAATCACTAACCAATAGAGAGTTCAATGCAAGTACAGAGCCCACTTAAGTCATTGATTACAGCCTAACTTAAGAGGCAGCCATGCACTGAAGTGTGAGATAACTGTAGTGAGGAATTAGAGCAGAGCTTCTGCCACACACATGCACATCTGCACAATGACAACGAAGGAATAAAAACACATACCTACAAAAAATTCGATCAATTAAGCTCTCAGCCCTCTACCTCTTTTAAATTCAATTAACTCTGATAAATGCTCTGGGCCTTTAATTAAAGCAGAAAATGGCAAAGCATTTATTTAAAAAAAAAAAAGAAAGAGCGCGTACTGCTAAGTTAATCCTAAGCATAACCTCAAGTCATTTGTGCAGTAAAAACTTTTAATTTTTCAGGAGCTGCCAGCTTGGATCATCTACACATGAGGTCTAATATAACATTACAGTTCAAATGCAGTTGACAAATAATTACTACCTGCATAAAGGGCAGCGGCTTACATCCGCTAGCTCCCTTTTAATAAAAAAATAATAAAAACAAACACTTGGGAAAGAATCAGGTAGTTAATTACTGACAAATCTCAGCCAAAGCTAATTGACTAAAAGGTTAGCGCAGAAACGAAGGCATCTATCAAGTGTCGAATGAGCCGGTAAATCCCCGCATGACTTAGTGATTTCTACTTGTTTTATTTAAGGGAGCAACTCTGATCTTAAAAGATCACTGAGGATGAATGTTTCATAAAGAAATGGTTTGCAATGACAGCGTCCATTTTAGAAAATAAGCTGGAATGGGATAATGTGCTAACAGACTTCTTAATCACACTAAGGGGACTAATGTTGAATTCTGTTCACTGTACATTATTCTGTTTTCTACACGGCTTCTAGTCAAACTAATTCATTGATCTCCTGTGAAATGGTGTTAAAATCAATTTCATGATGGGTTTTGGACATTTCCAGGTACTGCTGTACATCAGCGCAGACTAAAATAGCTAAGTAACCACTTTGATTACCCAAATAAAAACCAAAGCTAATAAAGTTCACTATACACTCTTAAAAATAAAAGTGCTTTACGTTGCCATAAGAAGCTTTTTTTGGTGTAAATGGTTCCATCCTTTAACATCTCAAGATCCTTTCTGTTTGTGGCGAAAGAAGGTTCTTTAGATTATACAAAGGTAAGAGATGGTTCTTTAAAGAACCTTTGACTGAATGGTTCTTTGTGGAACTGAATAACTAAAATAACTGAAATTAAGACGAAATCAAATAAAGAACCATAAAAAAGAAAAAAGCACAACAGCTAAAACTTCAATTCAAATAAAAAATACAACTGAAAATATAAAAATAAAAGCTAACGTTAAATTATAAATCCTATAATAAAACATAAATCAAATAAAAAACAACACCTCCTCATACAACTAATAGGAAAAACAACAGCAATAGCTGTTAAACATTATTATACTATACTGAAAGTCCTAAAATATGTAATTTATATGAATACTAGATTAAAAAAACTAAACACAAAAATTTTAAACCAACATCAACATATGCTGAAGTAGTAATATAAAAGCTAAATAAACAAAAATATATAAATAAATAATACAAAAATGACAAAAAAAAACAATGCATAAAAATAAAATATAAAAAGAATTACATCTGAAAAGATAAAAAGCCAATTTACATTATAAATAAATACTTAATATAATATAATATTAAAAATAACGGTGACTATGTCTCATTAAAAAAAGGCATGTACAACAATGTCATGAAAGAATGAAATAAAAAGCTGAACTAAGCTTAAATATGAGCCAGGAAAAAGTGCCTTGCTGAGAAAAGCAGAAAAAAAAAAAAAAAAAAAAAAACTTAACGCAAGAAAAGGCCAAGCCATGAACTGATGGGCCCCGAATCAAAAGCCAAGTCATTGGCCATGGTGACATATGCAGCTTGTCTCCGTGAGTGTCACGGAGGGTGTTTAATGGACAGCGTCCCCTCATTAGTGCACATCTCCCACTGTTTAGCAGAGCAGGTGCTGGAGATGTACTGTTTATGCCTCTGCACAAATCTGATGAGGTGCTCTTTCCACAGGAGAAAGAGCTGCAGATATGACAGCTAAACTCCACTGCAAATGTTCCCTGTTCTCTAGAATGCTGCTAATTAAAACAAGCTCTTCACTTGTCAGACTGGAATGGGATTTTCCCAGCTGTTGCGGGAGGGAGGAAGGGAGGCATGGAGAGGAGGCAGAAGAATAGGAGGGAGGGGGCCATTGATTTGTTCGTTCAGGGGGCTGAACAGCTCTCCTGCTGATCTCTGGTAGGTCCTCTCTGCCGTAGCAAAGCTTCTTGGGGTATTGTGATTGCAGTGCTGTCAGCATTTTATTGCAAGCTAATGAGGACTCGCTGATCCCTGCCTGGTGTGTCATCCAAAGGTATACATTATAGATAATAGCATATGTATGCATACTGTACAGTGCCATTCAAAGAGTTCACCTGTGAAAATTGGATATGTCTCTCATTGGCTTTCATGAGAGCAGCGACGATTCAAAGAGCATCTTGAGCACGAACATGTGATTATTCACACAAAGGCAACACTCAAAGCATTCAATTCAAATTGATTAGTGACTTTAAATGGTGCATTATTTTGATTTATTCAGGCCATAATTCTTATACATCTTTAAATACAAATAAAAAAGCATCTGTATAATATTGGTAGATAACCAATATGGTTATATAATAACTTACATAATCCTTTGATGTTTATGACATATTTAGATTATTATGGACATAGGACTCTAACGGACATATCTGAGGTATCACACAAACTATACAAAAAACATTCACTGGAAAACTGTCACTTGAATACTCCATCTTTAAAAGCAGAAGGAAACACTGGCATTAAAACCCGGCGACTGTGACTCCGGAATGTAATTACTGCCATTGATTTGCAATTGACGGTGAATTTCAGCTATTAATTAAGCAAAAGTCTAGGTAGAAGCAGCAATGGTCAGATAAACAATACCCAGCAGGCAGGGCTGGAGAACCTGGCCGTCATTGATTGGGTGGAAATGAAGCGATACATCTGTATGTCCTCAGACGCGAGGAGCTTATGAGCTGCGGCTCAGCAGAACTGCTTCAGGATGTGAAACCTCTCTGTTTTAAAGAAACGTCTAGAATCTAATTCTCAGTCTACTACAAAAAGCTCCCTGACTGCTGTGATGGGCGGCTAATGTAATCCTCGTAATGGAATGGGAGGCAGGCAGACTTGGATGGAGTCTCGTAAGAACAAGCCCACTCGGAGCCGTGCACTGTCCGGAGCAAAAGCATATGCTTCCTCCTCTGCCGACTCTTTGAGATGAGGTGTAGGATGACGTCATGAGAGAGCACTAATGAGAGCTGGAGGTTTAAGCTCACTGTATGCTCAGCTACCACTGGCTGAAAGCTTGAGATCCCCCACTGCGAGAGCAGCAATTAACACCGCTCCTATTGGGCTCTTCACAGAGCAATGGGAAGCAGCGGGAGTTTTCCACTGCGCCGGAAAGGAGCTGACAGCGAGTCAGGAAGAGATTGAAGATTTCCGGGAGGACTTCTCCTGTGTTTCCTTTTACACCACTGATGTCTGCCAAGAACCAACGAAGGATAAGAAGAGAAAGGTATGGGGTGCGTTACCTGTGCTTGGGTTGAGTTTAATGCACTCCCCTGAAGAAGTCCATTATCGTTAGGAGAGCACCATATTTAGAAATAATGCAACAGAATCCTGCGCGTTTGCAACGTACCCAGATTTACTTCGGCAGTTAACAATACAACTGCTTCTAGTGACAAAAACACAGGAAATATATAGTAAATTACTGTATGCTAGATTGACTAACTCATCAAGATTTTTTCTTTAACACACAAACACACAACATATATAGCGTGAATAGAAAAAAATAGGTGATAAAAATACCAAAATGTCATAGCAACATTTCTTTTTTTTTGGATACATTTTGGGATGCTATCTTTTCAAAGGGGATTAACGGGAGAGTTAACCCAAAAATGAAAATCATGTTGTTCCAAACCCATTAGACCTTCAGTTGAGAGCTTGTTTCTCATTGGTTTGCACTTTTTTGGGAACGGAAATGTTCTAATACGCCCCCTTTACCAGACTAACTTTGCTTGCGAAGGGAATGTAGCGTCAAAGGAAGTATGGACGGGCCCAGGCTACCATCAATCAGCTTCAGAACACAAATTAAATTACGGCTGAGACACAGATGTCTTTACTACCTTTCTAGAATTTGAATGTGGTGGTACCCTTGCTGTCTATGGAGGGTCAGAAAGTTCTTGTATTTAATTTAAAATATATTTTTTTCTTATGTTTAGAAGATAAATAAGGTCTTACTGGTTTGGAGTGACATGAGGGTGAGTAATTAATGACAATTTTCATTTTTGGGTAAACTAACCCTTTAATTTGTATATTTTAGGTACCGATATATACTTTTAAGTATTACTATGTACTAAGTATTAATATTCTTTTAAAGTACTAATATGTCAAATGCAGTTGGAAACAAGTGTAACGCCAAACAGGAAGGTGAGAAGAATTGTTTAGCTGTAAGCGGACTCGAGCGTTTCTTGTAATTATCCTTTTTCTTCCATTGCCATTTCCATAGCCTTGCCCATAGTTTTTGTTTTGTCTGTTTAATTTGTTACTTTGGATTGTCCTCTTGGATTTTTGACCTCGGACTGTATTCTGTTTTGTAAACGTTATGCTGCCTGCCCTGACCATTGCTTAAATACTTACGATTCTGTCACGTCCTTGGATATATCTGTTTGCTGGTGTTTGGACCTTGTTTGTATGACCACGCAATGTTTTAATAAAGCTCACAAATTGGATCTACTACGCTTGCCTTAGTCCTGGCCCCCTTTTTACAACAAGGTACAATCTGTAACCAAGACCCAACTTTTTTTACTGAATGTACACATTGTAAATGAGTCTTTGTGCATATTTTGCGTTTAGAATTTGGGAAGTGGGTATTTTAGGAGATCACCACATTTGGGGGTCCTTGACAATAAAAAAAGTTTTAAAGCTCCTGGATTATATAATGTGGTGCAAAATTGGCTTGAGAAAAGCCTTCAACAAAGCTAAGGCTGAGCTGAAGGATGTGTATTCCAACACGACACATCTACCATGAAGCAAACACTCATTTGATGGTGCAAAACATTCTGTACTTCAACGTAAAAGTGCTTTCTGCTGTCCTTACATGCACATGCAGCTCTCCATGGGGAGGATCTAGTCACTCTTTAAGCAGTACCCTAGAGTGAAAACCGTACGACGTCTTCCCGAGGCGCGTGACTGTTCGGAGGCCTCATCACCCTCTAAAGCTTTTCTCACTTCTTTTGAATACCTCCTGAAATTCTGACATCATTTAAGTGGCACTTCTTCACAAAACACCTGCCACGGCTCCTTTCAGAGCCAGATTGCCTTCATTCCTTGGCATTATCATCTTTTTGAAGCCAGGTGTGTGTATGTGTGTGCGCGTCAGCTTAAAATTACTGCTTTTATCAGTCTTATAGATGCACTCTGCTAAAGTGAGGTGCATTTGGCTACCAATAAAGCGTAGTCACGGGTTAATGAATACCCTGGCTTTGCTGATGACGGGGAACCGAGAACGCCGGAACACACTTAACCCTATGGCCTACTCAGTGGCATCCGTCCCGTTCCCGATGTGCATCTTAGCCCATGGAACTGGCACACTTTGTTCTTGCTGCCATTACATATTTGGAGCGAGACCTGGCTGAGACCCAGTTGTAAAAAAAGTGCCATATGCACTTCCGAGCGTCGCTGAATTGAATGTTTTTTTTAGCTTTACTCCATCGAGCAATGCTGACACGGTACATACATGGCCCCACTGTGAAGCACGCGTGAAGGGTGGAGACTTGGAGTTCTGCTCGAACGTTTAGATGAACTCTCACAGTAGGCTCGCGCAGAGCTTCTTCCAGCACCATGTGTTCAGTCACATGGACATTTGGCCCTTTGCCCCTGAGGACAATATGTTCACGATGAAGGAAAGGTTGGCGGAGAATGTATGGAAGGGGGAGAAACAAAGAATGAGAGAACGAGTGATCGACTGGGTTATACGGGGAGAAAGGGAGAGAGTAAGCGAGCGACGGGAACAGACTGTGACCTTGTCTCTTTTCGAAGGTGCGCTGCTGGGACATGATGCAGTCGGCCCCACATTTGCTCACGCTGAGCCTAAGGCTCAATCGATTACGATCGAAGTAGGTCACCCTTTCCTCCTGTAGAGCCTGGACTTGCATGCTCCCCTTTTCCTCCTATTTTCTCTTCCTACAAGCCTGTTTTTTTTTTGCCAAACACCACGTATCATTGAGCAACGATGGACTGCCGTATCTAGAGCAGGAAGGGTGTTTGGTCAATGCTGATCCAGATAGAAAATGAATGAGAGAGGGTTTGGCCAGCACAAGCACCCACAAGATGGACCCCGCCACAAAAGCGTGTTATGCAACCCAAGCGCATTAGCTGTATGGATAAAGGAACCACAGTTTTTGACTGTAGCTGCCGTGTGGTTTGTTTTGATATACAGGCATTTAGCTGGAAGTTGATTAAATAGGCAATCAAGGCATGAATTACCGAGCTCTTTAGATCAATTGCTGTAATCCTGTTCTTCATAATGGGTACAAACATGTAAACAAAAACAAAGCTCTATCATTTCTGAAAGGAGCGGTGATGGCGCGAGCACCCAAAGGAATGAGGAGATGTAATACCCCCATCACTAATAAACCCGTTGTCTCTGTGGCACAGTGATATCTTTTATGTCAGTGGTTTTGCTTCAGGACCAAAATTCTGAATCTTAAAGAAGAAGAAAGAGAAGAAAGATTATTGAATGAATCAAATATATGTGTGTGTATGTGTAGAAATAATAAATCAAATTGGGAAATAATAATAAAAAATATATAATACAGCATATATTTGAATGTGTCATTTCATTTCTCCAGTCTTCAGCATTGGCACATGATCTTTAGAAATCATTCTAATATGCCAATTTGAAGCTCAAGAAACATTTCTGTGAAGAAAATGAAAGAAACATTATCAATGTTGAATGTTTTGTGCACAGAAACTCTTGGTCTTGCTCATACTTTATTTTAAGGTTCAACCAACAAGCCATTAAAAACTTTTGCTTTGATAAACTCCTAATTTGCTGCTTATTTATGCTTAGTGAGGTAGTTGTGAAGTTATGGATTATAATAAACAGCCAGTATGTTATCAATAGGCATGCTAATAAGCTAATAAGTATATTGGTCAATATACTAGTTACCATACACTTTTGTAACATGAATGAAATTTTTCTTGGTTAATAAATCATTCTTTTAACCAAAAAGAACCCCAGATATGATCCCGAAAGACCCATGACCCAATTTCGGGTATAGGTGCCACTTTCCCAAACAATCTTTTTTTTTTTTTTTTTTTAAAACAGGCTCCCAAATGAAATGATTATAAAACGCTGATTACATTTTGGAAAGCCTGCGACAAAAATCAATTCTCATTTAATAGAAGGCCATTTTTCCTCTCCTCTGCAGTCTATTAAGCTCCGACGCACAAAAGTAGAACGTTTGATGCAGACGATGTGTCAAGTTTGAGGGAAATCAAAAACCGCCAACCTTCATCCTTCATCAAAAAAGCCAGCAACAACAGATGGGCCAAAACCAGAAAAACAAGCTACTGTCAGTCACATCAGTACCCGAGCACACATGCGATCGGAGCGGCACGTGCACGGCGCAGGTATGGATGAATTAGAGACTCCATTAGCCCAAGAGTGTTGACGCTACATGGCAGTGTGTGTGTGCGCGGCGCGGCATGCTGGCAATGCGATGGCCACGGGGTCTGTCTGAAAGAGATTAGGCAGCCCAGACTGTGCTCATACATTTGTATTCTCCACAGCCCCTCTCCTCAATTGAAGTGGAATCACACTGGAAGCAGGACGCTCTTCTCTCCCAGTCAGAATTGGGTAAGAGTTTGCCAAATGCATTGCGACAGGCCAAATGAATTTCAAGAGCGAATAGAGAAAAAAAAAGCCACTTTACTTTAACAGAGAGTTATGGAAGATTGACTACAATATTTGTGTTCCACACGTCATTTCATTTAACATTAACTGGCCCCTGTCAGCCATAATGTTTGAGTTATTTGTTGTGCACACGTGAGGGAGCTCTGTTTGCCCGCTGGATGCCATTTTTGCAATCATCCATATTATTAATGTTACTTTACCGTCTACTCTGCGTTTCGCCCCTCAGCATGACAATTCGAGAATGCATTTGCTAAGAGAGCCATGCGGGGAAACTTATTCTGCTCCAACTGTGTCTATAGAAGTCGGCCGCCCTTGCAACCGTCGGCTTCTTAACCGCAACTGCAAGCGAAACGAGTGCCGTCATTAGTCATGTGCTCTCTTTCGCCGCGCCGAGTTTCTGTCTCCGTCAAATTTCTTGGATATTGTCTGGAGGAGACCGTTTATTTCATCGGGAGACATAAAGTATTGCGTATTACAATGAAAGATGCGTTCTATTTCCGCGAGGTACAGTATGAGTGACGTGAGCTGTCTTGCAGATGTCTTGCGGACAAAACTCACGGGTGGTGTAAAAATAGACCCAACTGCTGCCTGACAAGCTCTGTGGAGTTCAGTGCTCCGTTTCCAAATGTCTAGTGAGCTGCCTGCGAAGGGAGCATTTTAAAAAAAAATCAGGTAGACTTATGGTCTCTTTTTTTTCTAATTGATTGTGAAAGGCTTTTTTATCGTTTTATGTCTCTACATTCTGCACATATACAATTAGGACATGGTAAAGGAAATATGTTGGTGTTGTCATGTGACTAACGGCATCAGCCATGTTGACGTTCCCTGGCATTTATAAATAAAGAGACTCACTTTAGAGTCTCAACAGAAGTAAACTGTCAATAAAGGTATTTTTGGCTGTTGTTACACTAACTACATATTAATTATAAACACATAACAGATCTAATGTTGACAATATTTGATATTAATTATAAACATTTAACATATCTAATGCTGTATATATATATATATATATTAATATTTGTATATATATATATTAATTTAATATATTATATTTAATTATAATTAACATAACTTTACATATGTGTGTATTTATTTAAATATGAATGCTTAAATATTATTTTAAATATGCAAATAGAAATATTTATTAAAATCAATCCAATCATCTCTGTGCTTTTGAATGAAAATGCAGTGAATCAAATATTGATTATAGCTTGATTATAGCTAAAAAATGGTAAAGGAAATATGTAAATATTATATTTAAAGTAAATATTAATATATCAAATACTTTGTATTAAAATAAATATTAGCTAATATTCTATGAATTATTTATAACTATTTTATTTATGAACTTTTACATTATATATATATATATATATATACAATCAGATAAAAATATTTTAAAATATTTATAAAATATTCATTTTAATATAAATAAATGTATTTCTATAAAATAATATTTAATTAATAATTTTCTTTATTATATAAATTACACATAATTCCAAATATTTCTATTTTAAACATTTCTTTTTAAAATAATCTAACATTTAATTTCAATCATTTGTAATAATTTTAAATAGTGATAGCCAATTCCCCTGAGTGCTTTGCACGAGGATCGCTATATGCGTGGTGCGATGAGTCTATAAAAAGTGTTCTTAATCAGTCACTTACAAGCTTCCATGACCTCAGAAGGCAGCTGTCTACGTAGGCAGCGTGCAGCGAGGCAGCTCACTAGTTTTTGGAACGGAGCTAATGTTTGATTTTCTCTTGCCCTGCAGCCAGACAGCGAGTGAAGAGGAGGCCAATCGGAGACAGCGTCAGAAGTACTTCAGCACTGCCTGCTCTTCACCTACAGTTTTGAAGTATAGCTAAGTCTGTGCATGTCCGCATTTACGCCTGAAATCATATTAAGTATCAAACTTTTTATCACGTTAAAGATGGGTCATGACCTCCTCAAGATTCTGCCCACACATATCTCCAGCACATTCCACACCGTGGGAGATGAATCATTTCTGAGCTGCATTCAGCAGCAGTCCAAGGACGGGTTTGATTAAGCCTTTGACTGACAGCTGAGGGTAATTTGGGACGCCTGGTGGAGTCTGGATGTCATTTAGAAAGAAAACTCCCTGGTGAACGACAGTGTGTTTAGATCACCTCTCCAGTGGTGTGCGGCCACCATCTCTGGAGCTGTTAAATACATGCAGTTGGTTAATGTGGTCTTCTAAGAAACCGCCATGAGCAGAGCTTCTCAGGCTGGAGCTAGTTACTAAAAGTAGCTCTGAAGTTCTGACAGATTTTAAACTCTGCAATACCATTCTTTTAATTATAATAATATTGCATAATATTACTGATATAGAGCTCTGAGAGTGTATAGTTTCTGTGCTAATATATTTTAAAATCTAATTTATTTATGTGATGTAAAGATGCATTTTCACCCAACTTTCAGTGTCACATGACCCTTCAGAAATCATTTGGTGCTCAAGAATCATTTTTATCATTATTATTAGTATTAATAATAAATGTGCTGCTTAATATTTTAATGGAAAAGATTACTTTTTAGGATTCTTGAATGAATAAAACATCTAAAAATATAAAAATTAAAAATCTTTAATTAAAAAAAAATCTGTCTTATGTTTTTTTTACTTTTTAAACAATCATTACAGGGCTTAAACACTTTTAAATTGTAATGCATACACAAGTATATATGAACTGAGCATATAAAATCCATGCAAATAATATAATACGAATTTTAAAAATGATCTATTTTAACTAATCAGTTAAAAGTAACTGATAAAAAAAATGACCAATTTAAAGTAAAGAGACCTTTTTTTATATAGCTCCAAATCAGGCAAGCTGTGGACCTAGCTTTTTTGTAGCATACAGGAATGCATTACAAATAAGCCCCTTTTACGTGCCTCATTTCTCTCCCCGATGCTTCAGCATTCATCTCACACCTACACCTTTTTCACTTAAGCAGCAAGAACAAGGACAATCAGATTTCTTCTCATTTGCAAAGCATGGCAGATGGATATCTGCAAACTGTCCATCAAAATCTCTGCGACTTCTGATAGATCACACCCCACACGCTGGAGCGACGTGATACTGAAATTAAATGACCTGCACATCTCCTCTCAATTAATCCTCTGTCTGGCTTTGCTGACAGTCTCTACGCTCCATCTTCAGGCAGGTCTCTCGTTAAAACCCACTCCTCACTTACTCTCTCATTATCGATGGGCATCTACTCGCCGGTTCTCTTTCTCTCTCTAACAGATCCACTGGCCCCCTGGAGGCCGACTGCAGCTGCAGGTCTCTCGTCCTTTGTTTCTTATACGCACTGCGAAAAGGCGCTTTGGTATGCCGCTCAGTTCCAGGCCCTGTTTCTCTCACTCTCTTGCCTGACTCAGATGTCCCCCCTCCCCTCTCGAGTGGGAAGATGAGCAAGGAGAAGAGCAAGGCTCGGGGAGGGGGACAGATTGTACTGCGATTACATCCGAAACACAAGAGGAATACCATGCTGGCCTGCGAGAAGTGCCGCTCTGTTCACCCTAAAAAATGCTCATGATGTGTGGTGTCAATGATCCCAATAAGATACCACTGAACAGAAAAAAGCCCCAAGGTGGAAAACAGCCAAAAGTGGAGCTAACCGATGGAGGTTTTAAGACATCACATACTACAGAAGAAAGGTCACAATTTAATGGTAGATTTTCAATTTAAAATGATTTTACACTATTTTGCCTGATTGCTAAAAAAAAAAGTAAGGACTTCCAGTCTTAGATGGTTTCAGCCTGAACAGCTACATTTAAAAAATGGTATACTAAATATGTTTATGCAATAGCTGAAATAGTAAAACGAAAATATTATTGTCTAAATGTGCTCTAATAATATTTGTTATATTTACAACTGTCAAAACCTATTTTAGCTGATTTAAGATGTTTCTTCAGTAGCTCTAGATGTTAAGCATGCATCTAATCTTTTAAGCACAACATTTTCAATATTGATTGTTTCTTAAAGGGTTACTTAACTCCAAAATAAAAAAGGTTGTCATTAATCACTTACCTCCACGTTGTTCTGACATCTTCAGAATAGTCCATCTGCCATCAATGGTTCAACCGTAATATTATGAAGCTACAAGAATAATTTTTGCATAGAAAATGTATTCTCGTCACTTTATAACATTCGAATTGAACCACTGATGGCAGATGGCAGACTATTCTAACAATTTCTATACTTTTCTGGACCTTGACAGTGTTAATTACTTGGCAGTCAATGGGACAGTCAAAAGCCTCCTGGTTTTCATCCAAAATATCTTAAATTGTGTTCCGAAGATGAACAAAGCTTTTATGGGTTTGGAATGACATGGGGTAAGTGATTATTGACAGAATTTTCATTTTGGGGTGAACTAAAGAGATGGGTGCTTTCTAACTCTGCATAGACAGCAATGCAACTACCATGTTCACGGCCCAGAAAGGTAGTAAGAATATCTTTAAAATAGTACATCATGTGACATCAGTGGTTTAACTGTAATTTTATCAAGCTACAAGAATACTTTTTGTGTGGAAAGAAAACAAAAATAGTGACTTTATTCAACAATTTCTCCTCCTCCCTATCAGTCTTCGAGTAAATCATTGAATAACATTATTTTTGTTTTCTTTGTGTACAAAACATATTCTCATAGCCTCATATCATTACAGTTGAACCACCATAACCATATCAAATGAGCTATTTACTGTTCTATGTTTCTAGGTCTTAAAATATGGTAGTTGCGTTGGTGTCTACTGTATATATGGTTGTCTATACATGTCTATACGTTGTTGTTGAATTTCATAAAATATTTTCATTCATATTCCAAAGATGAACAGAGATCTTATGGGCTTGTAACTACTCAAGGGTGAGTAATTAAAGACAGAATTTTCATTTTTGAGCGAACTATCACTTTAGACTTTATCACTAAGAGCAGAAATAAATTACATTTCATAATATATTAAAAATACAAAAGATTTTTTAATAAATTGCAGCATTCACTTTAGTACTGTATGTACTATATACTGTATATATATATATATATATTAAAGCCTGTAGTGCACTGACCTTGGAAAAATGATCCAAAACAAATCTTATGTGCTGACCCATGAAGAAGTTAGAATCTAATTAATGTATGTTGTTCTTGCTGTGTGTCCACGTCTATCACATGCAGCAAAATTGCAGCAGTTGCCAAAATGCACTGCAAGGAGCTGAAGCGTGGAGCCCGCCACCTCTGAACGAATGGCAGTTAATGCAAGCTGACAGCCTGGACTGGGGTTGGGCCCACCCAGGTACATCTGGGGCTTGTAGGAACAGCTTGGAAGAGAGGAAATAGCCCTCCAGGGAACCCACAGAACATAAGAGCAAAAATTGAGTGAGGGGAGGGGAAAAGACAGAGAGAGAGAGAGAGAGAGAGAGAGAGAGATGAAAAGTGAACGAGAAAGATGGTGGAGATTGGACTAAAGAAATAGAAGGAGTGGGATTGTTAAAGAAAGAAGTACAAGGGAGGAGATTGTGTCTGGAGTTAACATTTCCTTATCTTGACAGGAGCTGTCCGCCTCTGTGGTGCTGAAACAAGGCGCATGGTCATCGGGGCCATTCAAAATCCCATTTGCGGTACTGATGGTAGAAACTGAAATAAACTGATGTATCTCTACTAAAGGATGAATGGAGTTGAAGTCACCTGGTCTCGACGGATCCGTACCAGAGCTATTTGTACTTATGGATGCTAACATACATCTATTTCTGCTTGGGTTACACTCACATGCAATCCAACACCAGCATGTTTCACACTATACTTGTTTGGCTCAACTAGTTATATGAAAATGTAGTTTATTAGTGATGTAGACTGATTACAAAACTGCTTTAAAATGTCAATTTGCTGACAATTTGGAGAAAATTAGATTACACCACTTGCTCAGTCAATACAGCGAATGGATGCAGTGAGAATGAAAGTCCAAACAGCTGATAAAAATTTCACAAAACTTTACAACACAAAAAGTATTTTTGGTTTTAGTGTGTTTTGTTTTAAGTTTTATCTTTGTTTTAACAGTTTTAGCTATGTTTTAATGTGGATTTAACTTTTAGTGGCTTTTTAAGGCTTTCTGATTACAGTATATTTTAATATTATTTAAAATAGTTTTAGCAAAGCTTCAAACAAGTTTTAACATAGATTAGTGATTCTTTAATGTTGCTTTAGCATGCATACTGTGTTTTATCTTCATTAGAAATCTAGCACTATAAATTCGGATGGAAATCTCTGCCCGTTGCATCATGTCTGCAACTGTTTTCAACATCTCTCCAAGTGTTAAGATAACTTGTCAAGTTTAAAATAATAATCCAAATCTTACAAACACATTTCGAGTCTTTCGATTGTCTTTAACGCAAAAAAAAAAAAAGTGGAGAGTGAAAAGTTTAAGAGTAAAAAGTTGACTAGCCATTCAGGCAGTTGGTTAAAATGTATAAATAACATTTATATACATGTACTGTACAAGTACATGAAAAGAACTAGAGCAAAAATGTCTGTTTTGCTTTTAAATCATTACAAATGACCACAGCACGAAACTTTGCCCTTGAATATTAAACACTGCTTGAGAATCAAACAGGATAAATGAATCACCACACAGATCATAGGACTGTTGAACTTGCAGACCATCTGATCCAGTCCCAGTGCATGGAGCAGAAGCACACAGAGCAGATAGATAAAAAGGAAATGGATGAAATAATAATGGCGGCCATAAAATATGCAACGCTAATGTGCGAGAGCTGACATGTAGAAACCGGTCTGCGAGTGTGGCTGAAAACGGTGGCTGCATTAGTCACAAGGCTCTCGGGTTCCATCTCCCAATGCACTCTGGGAGGACTGCCACTGCCTGAAAGAAATGCATTAAAATAGAATGAGCCGCGGGCTCTCTGTTGAGCAACAATGCTTGTGAGCCATGTTTACCTCTCAACACCACTAATGTATCGGACTGAGATTTGGAGAGATTTCAGATTCGGATTTTAAGAGTTGGGTGGTCTGTAGGGCAATTCATGCCACATGACACAGTGGCTATGCTAAACTACAGCAGTACGTGCTGTGTGCTGCTATTAACTTTCTATAGTGAAGCGAATGCACGCAACAAACGGTACTGGTTGTATGTTTAGCAGTGAGTACCTTTCATTCTGATTCTCTGGCTTCCTCTTGTGAATAAAAAAGACTGAGTGATGTTTTTAGGCTACGCTGCGTGCTATTTTCCACACTGGAGTCCCTCTCAGGAGCATGTCACATGAATCTTATGCATTCCTGCTTATAGTACTGAATTGGGAGATAGACTTTTAAAAGCGTTTATTGTTTTAATTTTCAAATAAAGAAACTAAAAAATGCATGTAATGTAGTCAGTGAAAACTGTTTGATTTTTTCTCTCAAAAGGATGTTTTGCATTTCACTAATTAGTAAGGGACATCTGAGGATCTTTAAGTGGGGGGTTAATTATTGTATTTATATTTCTCTCAAAATGACTGTTCTCAGTTGCATGAAATTGGCCTAACCCACTGTGTTATTACCAATTAACGTTAAAATGAAGACCCTGATATACTCAAGACAAAGAAGTTATTTTTTTGTTCTTCAGTTAATGCTTTACAGCAATAAACATAAAAAAGTGTTGGTGGCAATAAATTACATTAACAACTTTAATTTCTACTGTCAAATGTGTTCATGTTTTTTTGCACCAGGTCTCAAGTTATACAAGTATATAATATATCAACTACTTAATAGCCATGTTTTTATTTGTTAATTATTAAATTATACATTTAAAAAAATGTTTTCCTTAATTTCTCATTTTTTATTTATTCTGGTAAATAAAGAGACATTAAAAGTAGGGCCACTTTAAAAGCAAAAGCACTCTCCCGCTGGCTGACAGAAACAGAGTGAATCAAGCTCCATTTGTGTAGTGGTGGGGCACTAAGAGAGCAGCTCACCTGTGTCTTAATATTTCCATCAAGCGCTCTCTCGCTCGCTTGCTCTCTTTCTGTCTCTGCCTCTTTTTTTCTCTATCATTTAACTTAGTGCAGTGTTCCAAAGGCAGGTACGGAGCCCCCAGGAAAGTAATGTGTGTGTGTATGCGAGACAGAAGAAACACACACACACACACTGTTGGAGGCACGTAGACTGATGACTCAGAGGCCACTATGCAGCAGAACAAAACACAAAAGAAAGGGAGAGGGAGCAAGAAGGAGAGAGAGGGGACCAGAACACATTGTTAGAAAGGAAAAAGGCCCATGTCCAGAGGTGTGTCTGGCTTGCTTTGTGCTGAGAACCGACAGAAAGAGAATAAGAGGACAGGAGAGGTTAAGTACCTGAAAATCTCCTCACACAATGGCAGTGTGATTTGATCTGTCTGAAAGGCACCGCTGTCACGGCTGCATAGACAAGAACGTCAAAAGTAGCTGTACTTGTACCAAGTCAATACTAAAATTAAAAAAATGGAACAATAACAATCTTTCTTCAGTGCAGGTATTGATTAAGTTTGTTGCCAACGCTAAGGAGGTCTATAATACCTTGAGAAGACTATGCATTAGTATTGCTATTCATATCAGTTGGCTATATGGCGTTTTGAGTCAATCACTTGATGGTGTGTGACTTATTACTTTTTAAAGAAATTCATTTCTTATTTAACATAATAAAAACAAAATTTGCGTAAAACTGATAATTTCAGTACTTTTAACATTAAAGAAACACCCAGACACACCCAGGTTGATTAGTTAGTGTAAAATAAAAAATCTATCAGTAGTTTTAAAATTATTTAGCTAAATTTCAACATTAAATCACACAGTTGACCCAATCCTGACACCTTAACAGACCCCTACTGGCAGCGTTAGTCGCGCGCAGCTGAACCGCGACTTGTACTGCAGTAGGCTATAGACAAGCATCTTATTCCTGTCGTATTTCCCAGCATTCTTTTCCAAACACTGTGCCATGTGCTTTGATTTAAGTCATTGCCAACATACTGACTGTCTATATTATAGTTCACACAATAAACTTGAGCAAAGTTTTCAATATGTGTACAGTATACACTGTATGCAGAGCCTGTCAGGAAAAAATATGTCTGACCCTTCTCACATTTTGTATAAGTAATACTATATTTTGCCAGGCAACAGAAGGCTTGCATGCAGATGCTAGATTGAAAAGGTTATGCTTTGAGTACCAAGACAAATTTCGGAAAGAATTCCAACAATAAAGTGTATTTGGATTGAGTTATTGAATTGAAAAACTAATCTTAAAGCTAACAAATGCCTCTAATTTGATTCATTTAACAGGCCTTTGAAATTGGGGCAAAAATTTGGGTAAATTATGTGACTTTGTGCATTTTATTATTTCATATGGTGAGTGTGAAACACGAAATTACACATTTTTATGGTAAAATGTGTTACTTTTCATGTTAATCGGGTCAGTTTTGATCAAGAACAACGCGCTGTCACTTTAATTCAGCGTAAGCGGCGCAGCAAAAATAGTCTCTGTGCTGAAACGATCGCGGCATTGCCGCTGCCGCTTCTGCTTTGCTCCTGCCATGCGCTGCCGCGCCGCACCTGCATGCTGTGTGAAAGCTCTCATACGTTAACATGTGCGCCGAAAAAAATCTGCGCTGCTTATGTGTACAGTGTGAAACAGCGCAAAACCGGCGTACAGTCCTGCTCGTTCCAAGACAATAACCGATGCAATCGCCTTTTTCATGTGTAAAGACATTCAGCCTTACAGCGTTACAGAGAACGAGGGCTTCCAATACCTGTATACCTGCATATTTGTTTCATTGCATCATACTGCATCGAATCATGTTGAATCGAATCGAAATTGTTTTGCACTGCATCGTAACAGGGGTGTATCGTATCGCATCGCATTGCTAGCTGCTTCATGTATCTTTCATGTATCTTATAGTTGGCTATGCATCGAGATGTGTATCGCATTGGCCTCAGTTATGGATACTGTACCGTATCCCACCTCAGTAGCAGCAAAAGTACATTGCACTTTTTTTCTAATGTAAGTACACAGTACTTAAGGCCACAGTACTTTAATATAAAGCGGGACCTATGTTTTTTAACTATTTGTAATAATGTGTTTCTTTCACTGTGCAGAATTTCAAAACCTTGCTGCTCAAAAAGCCTTGAAAAGACTATTTGATTAGAATCTGGCAATAAAACTAGCATTTTTAAGCTAGGATTTTTAATAGGAAACTGATATGATTTATTTTCTTGGTATAAACTTAAAATACTTGGAAAAGGTGGATTTTAATAATTTTTCTCAAAGATGATGTAATGGTCTTTTTTTAATTATAAGCTGTAAACATAATGTTTGGTAACACTTTGTTTTAGGGTCTCTTAACTAGTTGCTTATTAGCATGGATATTAGCCATTCATTAGTACTGATTAAGGACATAGTAAAATGACCCTATTCGTAATCCTACCCAATACCTTAATAACTTACAAACTATGAATAAGCAGCAAATTAGGAATTTATTGAGGGAAACGCCATAATAAACAGTGAATAAGTGTTCTCTATTCTAAAATGTTTGCTCCTGCATAAGGAATGACTTCTTTGACCCCTATTGCATCTCATACTGTAAGCCTAATAAGCTAAAAACCTCATATAAAAAGCATTAATGGAATTTACTCTGCTCAGAATACATTTTTTTTTTTAAATTCATGAACTTTACCCACTTACTTTCATTGTTGGGGCCAACTCTGCATGCTAGGTACTATAGGGACTATAAGGGACTAGAAACTATAAGGCCTAAAATAAGTCGCACAAGCTTGCTGCCTTGACAAAGAAATATGGGGTTGACAGGAAGAACCTGAGACAAAGATGTAAAACAGTCCAGGCAAATGCTCAGCTGGAGAAAAGATAGTAACAAGAGATACTGCAGACTTCAAGGTATAAAAGATAAAAGAAGAGTTAGAAAGACAGATTAAAGACACATTTTAAAAAAGAATAGACTGACCGGTTATGTTCAGCTGAAATCAAATATTAAAACTGTATTATTTCCTATTTATTATTCCTAATTATATCTATCAATTCATCCATGCATTTTAATACTTCCGTATATTTTATGATATAACCTATTAGAATGACATAATCTTATTTTGATATACATACATGCATATATATACATACATGCAGAAAAATAGCTAATAGGGTTTTAGCATCAAATTAGTGAACGTGACAAAAATCAAAATACAGCCACAGCATTGTTTTGATGGATCTAACGTCTTTAACATTTCAGTTCAATCTCGACTTGCGTTGCATCTTTAAAATATGTGTCTTAGTGTCGTTCTTCCTTCACACAGCAATATGTGCCAGGGTTGCTATATAAAGCTCATCATTATGTCGCCTTCACTGTCACATGAGTATCAAGGAGGCAAGCTGCGTCAAATATATGCAGAGCAACCTGCACAGCGGAGGCACTAAACACACAGTGCTAATATATGCAGAGCAGATTTCCTCAGCAGGGAGAGGAGCTCGCTCTCTGAATACAGGCTTCTAAGCAAGCCTGCCTCCCTTTTTAAGATAAGTCGCACAAACCCACCCTTACACGACGACGCTCCATCTCTTCACAGGTCTGCTCACATTCAGATAGCATAAGAACTTGGTTGGAAAACAGACGCATGCACATTTTGACATGGCAACATCTGTTCTTTTTAGTTTTAGTATTAAAGGACATTTTGCTTACATTGTATCAGAGTCAGCATATACAATGATCATGAAAGGCCTTGATATGTTGATGCTGAAAGAATTTTAGTCAAGAAGCCAGAATTTTTTATAAAAAGTTGTCTGAGCACAAAAAATCCAACTTTAACAGATCCAGTATCAGAAACCTTGAAATGGAGAATAAGAAATTCTTTTAAATGTGAATTTTTAAAAATGAATATTATAATTATACATTACATTATGCATTTATTTTAAACATTTATTGTATACACGCATTTTTTAGAAATTATCTTTATGCAGTGACTTATGTTTTAAATTTAAATAAAATGTGTCCTTGAGAGAACTATACATACATATATATATATATGTTTGTGTGTGGATAGTTCAAATTACGTAAAGTGTAAGATTCTATGTACAGTAGTTCTATACATTTACTACTAAATAGTATTTACATTTGGAGCCAAAATGAAACGTAATTTCTTTATGTTAACATCTGAATCGTTATTATAATAATAGAATGGCCATTCCAAAAAAAATAAATCTAAATAAATATTACAATTTTTTGGCTCAGTTTTCAGCATCAAGACATGAATGTAGAATTGTGTTTCTGCTGTACCTGTTAGAAAGGAGAGATTTTTCTCTGCAGAATATGGGTAAATAGGTTCTGCGTCAGCACAGAACCGCCACCTAATCAAAGCACGAGCTTGGAAAGAACTCGCTTTATCACTTGGCAACAAAACGCGAAAGCACATTTACCAAACAAAGCCTTTGTTTCCCTCTTCAATAACGCTGCGGAAAGATAGAAAACGTTACAATTACCAGGCACATCTTATCATTAAACACCTTAGAAGAGAAAACGCATATAAAATCTTGGACAACGCTAAGCGGCTCAAGCCAATTTCCACACCGAACGACTCCTGTCCTGTTTGGATGGAAATATCCTTGTATAATTTCATTAGTTTTTTTTCTAGGGGAATCTGTAACGGGTTAAAGCCACTGCCAGGCACCCCTCGCTTCATTGGATTCGATACATATGCTTGTCCTCAGGGAAGCAGTTTGCGACTGTATTATTGTTCCACCAGTTGTTATTATGATACAAACAGTGCTAGATTTGTTTTCTGGCATGGTTCACCAGTCACTGCGTCCATAGCTTCATGACTAAAACAGAAACAAAAAAATGAATAAAACATGCATATTCCCTGACCAAGGACAGATGTTTAAAAAATAAAAAGCTAATGCAAAAGTAATTTAGTCTCATCCAATCAAAGTTCAAACAGATAAAGAGAAGCTATAAAATGCTTTCTAAAATTAGAACATTTTTAGTGTTATAAATATTCTACAAGACTGCTATGGTCTCTTTTTTAAGAAAAATAACACTTGTACATGTATATCAAGGGAATATTAACATTAAAACCAACAACAAAACGAATGCAGCGAAATGAACGAATATTTGTTGAACTACAAAACGGAGAGAGAGAGTGATTCAGGATATTCTTAATGGCCAAAAATGATCCTCGTGGGCGAAAGACAACAGCATCAATATTTCAGTAAAAGTCCTTCAATAATAATAACACTTTCTCTTTAAACTGTGGAGATAGCAATAGACCTTGAGGAACAGAGAGGGGAAAAGGTCCTGTGACGTAGCCCTGGGGTATTTCAAAACTCCTGCGAAACACAAACAGTATCCTGACTGAACCCGCAGGCTGCCGACCGCATCCTCCCTCTGCGGAATTGTAAATGGAAAAGAACTCTTGCTCCTTCAGGTAGGGACCGTCTCCACAGCAACCGAGGAACCAGGAGAAAAAGGAAAATGTATTCAGTCCAGCGTTGACAAAAGAATGGCCCCCAACAAGCTCCTTGAGAACTGCTATTATTTTGCCCACTGAAAGCCTGTCACATCACAGTCTAAACACCCGTAGCATCTAAACACGCTGCTGTACTAGACTGTTGCTATATTAGATAGAAACGTGTTGGCTTATAAGCTCAAACGTGTTAATCTCATACTCATTTATCGGTTTGGACTGAGTATATTCACATAGTGTACAGTATATAGTTGGAACAGGTCTTATCTCACTCCCTAATGGTTGCTAGGTTACAAACTAGGACATGGCTTGACACATGCCGGGGGGCTACGGCTGATTTCATCAAAGTCTAGCTCTCACATCTGTGAAATATGCACAACGTTTTTAACTTTAACTCACATGCATATCAAAACAAGTCGAGCGGCAGACTGATTCAATCTGGCGAGCGTGAAGAGAGAATACTGACATGCAAATTGGCTAAGCAGGAGAGTTTTAATTTGTAGTGGTGACAGTTTTCTCTAAGCATTATTCTCAGAGCATCTCTGTTGCATTCTGAGGTGCGTTGTTGCTTACGGTGCAAGATCGGTGCTGCATTTGCTGATTGTGTTCTATTACAATTCAGAAGGGGGTAATTAACAGAGCTTTGCTGTAATACTGTGATATCACTTCCATCAAAGTTTCATCACTTCCATCAGTAAAGACCTATAAATAGTAGGCGTTTTCACATCTTTTTGTGTATTAATAGACATATTTTTGTCACTTAACAGAGATTACATAAGCTAATGTAACCGTGCCAAGAAGAACCCTCTTTTATTCATCAAGAAGAACCGAGATTGTCAATACAAGGGCAGGGATGTTACAGACTACACCGGCACTGATTTACCTCAAAACAAAACACACCAAAATCCATCATTAAAAAAATATGGGAATATGGAACAACTGTGTATGTGTCTAGAACTGGCAAAAAGAAGTGTTGAGACAAGAATAAGTCCATCAGTAAAGAAGTTCCAGTCTGACATGACAGATGGGAGAAAGTGAGTATGAGATAATAATAGCATTTGGAAACCTTGCTTGTACAGAAGAGTGTCAAGACGAAAGCGGGATTTGTTTCAAACCGGCATTTAGACTGGAGCATGCGAATCTTCTGGTCTGGATAGGTCAAGTATTTAAGGTGAGACAATAACAATTATTGTCTTACTTACCCAGCTGATTAACTACATTACATTACAACTGCAAACAAGTTTTTAAATTACACCTTTTCCAAAATGTTAGGTTTAGATGCAAAAGGCAGTAGGCATTATTTAATGAAATGTGTGCTAATGTGCATACATTTCTAGCACAAATATTTAAACACTGGATGATGTCCGCTTCAAAACTCTTGTTTGTTTTATTATTATTATTGTTTTGACATATTAGAGTGAAAGTCTCATTTATGTCACTCCATAAATTAGAAAATGCTTAGAATGGACAGAAAACACTATATTTTGCCTGTAGTGTCTCCCCTTAAATTTATATTTAATTTAATATCCAGAAATATAAAAAAGAACAATTCACTGTGAAGTTAAAACACCTCAATGATATATTGTTTTAATGAACTGCACTGTGATGGCATCCATTCATTGCAGAGGATCCACTGGAGACAAAGTGATGTAATGCTAAATTTCTCCAAATCTGTTATGATGAACAAACAAACTCATCTACATTTTGGATGGGTAAGTATATTATGTATATTTTACATAATGTTTTTAATATTTTAGGTGAACTCTTCCTTTTGTCGCTAAGCTTACTTTTCAGGGCATCACTCATTTAACACCAAACCGATATCAACCAGTCATGGGTTAACATTGTGTTCATTTTTTGTCACTTAAAATTAGGCTCTGAGTGACATAGGTACAGTCTGTACAGCGTGTGGTGTTTTAGTGTACCTGCTTGACAATCATGTCACTGATGCAACATTCTGTTGTCAAAAATCTGTCGGCAAGTTTTTCCTCATTGCCTCATTTTCATAATAAAACAACAACAAAAGCATATGTATTCTATTATACAGCTAATTCTATTATAGAGTCAGTCACATATGAGTTTTAATGACTGTAGGATGCTGCCTTGGAAGCTATCTATGTAGGCACTAGGCAGTGCAGTGGCCCACTAGGTTTTGAAACAGCATTGCACTAAAGTACAATGCTGGGCTCAACACACAGCATATCACACTAAGAGTGTGTGATGCTTTGGGGATGCATTTCTGCAGCAGGGACAGAAAAACTCATAAAGATGGATGGAGTTAAGTACAGAAAAATCCTCAGGGAAAGAAGAGATCTGTAAGAGAACTGGGACGGAGGACTTGAAACAAACAGTAAAAAGTAACACTGGAAAGGTTTAAAACAAAAGGGTTAACAGGATTGTACTTGCCCAAACCAAACCCAGAACTCAATCCGGTCACTGAAAGGCATTAAAACTGCTGTTTGCAAATATTTTGCTGATACTGGGCCCATTAGAAGATGAATTTCAGAAAATGAAACTAACCTAAAGAGACAGGCACAGCAGGTTTGAATTACTCTATATTATCTCTCGGGTAGGAGATGAACTGGTATATTCAATATTATTTTACTTGTACATTTAGTTTTGCATAGTCAGTTATTGTTGAGCTCTTGAAATGCCTAAACATCACTTTAAACCACAGGAGGTCACAAATAGGAGTTATAACATGTTTTAACATTATGCTTGTGTTGTTGTGGGAATTGCTAGCTTGAACAGAAGTTGCCACATTTACTTTTGTATTCATTAACAATAGAATAGAATAGAAAAAAAATCTGATTGGTCAGAATGGAAAGGTTATATTAGTACTCTGGATTTTGTGGGAAATGACTAGAAATGTTAATCACACCGATGCTGACATTTGCTTGAGCAGGTGGTGATAATCATAGTGTTTGTTAACATACTGAAGTGGATGGCTTGGTAATGTTCACTCTCGTGTTAATTTGTGTCCTGTGACACAAGGCAGATATTTGCATGACGCAGTTATTGTTTCCATGTATATTTGATTTCATAATACAAGCTACTTTATTTCATTAATGATTTAATAATGCAGTCAGGAAAATGTGGTGTTGGTAAGACTTTTCTAATGAGCATTTTGAATATTCCACTAAACACACGGTAAAAATACATTGTAAAATTTGGCTGCAGTTTCTTACATTTATTGGCAACAGTCTGTTCCAATATAAATGGACATTAAACATAAACATGTCTTTTATCTCTACAGAATATAACTATTACAAACAGCCTCATACAAAGCATTCTGGGAACCAGAAATCCTGTTTTCTGTTTTTCTGATATTGGTTGCCAGAAATGCTTTGCATGAGGCTGTTAATTTATTTAATTTTTCCTGTATAGATAAATATTTGTTATTGTTTAATGTTAATTTATCTTTGAACAAACTGTTGCCAGTAAATAACATAAATTCAAATCTATAGTAAGTTACTGTATTTTCTACAGAAATTAATAATTAACTGCTTTTTAGTTGCAGATATTTTAAAATGTAATTTATTCCTGTGATGACAAAGCTGATTTTTCAGCAGTCTTTACTTCAGTCTCAGTTGTTACATATAAAACGGACTCCACAATTTTGAATAGCAGTGCCTACAGTATATAAATGCATAGCAAAGAAATGCACACACATATATATATATGTGTTTGTGTGTGTGTATGTATATATATATATATATATATATATCTCACTCTTGGTTTAAATTTGCAAACGTCATACAAATGTCCTGCAGAGTGGAAACTTGAATTCAAGCTTAAATGCACACAATTGTTTAATAAGACAGTCACATTGCCTGTCCCATATGTCTTCACTGCTGCTGCTCAAACGTCTAATCTCATCCATTCTGCCACAGATTGTCCCTCTCTCACTTCATACCAAAATAATCATGTGCTGCATCAAGAAAACAGGACTGACATTAAACAAAAAAAAAAAATCATATGAAAGTACAGTAAATGCATTCACTTCCAGTATAATTGTTTACGCACAAATGTCCAAAAGACAAGTTTACTGACACAGCTGAAATAGAAACAACGGCCAGTATGAGGGTCGTTAAGAGCGTCTAATTAAGCCATTTGCCTTGTGCGACAGTGCAGTAGTAATTGCTGCTCGGCTTTGACAGTACTGTTGTATATTCGCTACTGAAATTAAACCATGTAATTAATTGGACCAACACAAAGTGGCTCACGCTGGCCTCTTTCAGCAGGATGTAGGTAATTAGGGGATTGTGATAAACACAGAGCACCCTCGAACGGTAGCGCAGCGGTCACGATGCTTATGAACCATACGTCCAAATGGCTCTCTGTGATTGCTCGCATTTACCAAAGCGTTCAACATAATCGTCATCAAATTGCACCCTTCTCAAGAAAAAAAAAAAAAAAATAGGCTGCTCTTCAGGTATCAAGCGATTATCGTGATCTCTGTAAAGGTTGTGCGGCGTCACCTCGGCTTCACCTGCACACGAGCAGTCAAAGGTGAGAGTCAAAAGTGGGTGACGAGGGGCCTAGGAAGCCTACATGCTTGCGAACCAAGAAAAGCAAAGGCGTTGCAGATGAAGCGCTGGGCTGATTGCACCGGCTCGAGTGTCTCCTGCAATCACGGCTCAAGGCACGGCTGATCTGATTACGCCGCTGTCACTGATGATTTCTGAGAGGGCTCGAGTGTTCTCCCTCTCTCTCGTGTTCTCGAGAGAAAAGAGAGAAAACCGCTTTGTAATCCCGTTGAATGTGAATGCCGGCCACTTGCATTCGAGAGGAAAGCCGAGTCCATTTGCTGACCTCATCGAATGAACTTAAAACGTCCTCTGGCAGAGTCTTTTGACTGAGCTGTTCTTTTATTTGATGGAACAAAGCATCAGATTCAATAACGGAAAATTAAAAAGTAGTTCTGGGGAAGAGCACGGTTGCGGCACACGCATCCAAGACTTCAGAATGTAGGCCAATATCTCTAATGATGATTAAAAGAAGCCAACTTTGAAGGAGCTGCCGGCTGAGGCTGATTCTGGAGCAAGGTCGGGCTCGAAACGTTGGTGAAAAACGAACATTACGTGGTAAAGATCAAAGAGAAGAGAGAATGAAAAATAATGAGAGAGCAGCGAGACTCAGATTAGGCAGCTGAGCAAAAAGGTGCGATGGCAAAATAATGAGAGCAAAAGAAATCCAGCCCTGGCCAATCTGAGGGCCTGTTAACTGTAGCACGGACAACAATGAGTCTTAAATCATCGCGCTGAATTGCACAAGAAGCATTTCAGAGCTTAAAAGCAGCCGTAAATCACAGCAGTGGTTACAGACAGCGGGGTCACGATGTCACTTCCTGTGTGCATTAAGCTTTGCTTCCAGTGCAAGTCCATATATAACTGTTGGAAACATCCGATTCCAACATTCAAGGGGAAGGCTATTTCTGTGCCACTGTAACAACAAATTTTATGAACATTTAATGATTACTATTATTATTAATGAAGTTTTCTAAGTGGCATTTATAATTCTTTAATTATTCATTTAAATGAATAATATTATCTAATTACTGATTTAAATAATTTAGTATTTAGATTAAGTTAGATTTAATTAATTTAATTATTATTAAATTAAACACTCTATCAACGGTAGAGCTCAATTCACCCTTCGCAGAGAGTTTGATTGATAGGCGATCTGACCAATCATAATGCAGAATCTGCCATTTTTGTCCAGCAAACTAACCAGAGTACTTTAACGTCGGTGGTAGGTTTCCTTAGAAATAAGGGAAGAAAAACCAAAAGTAACCTGCTCTGTCCTGTCTGAAAGCGGCATGGCTTGTCAAACATAGCAGTCGTAACAAAGAGGCAGTGTCTTTTCAAAAAGATTGCAGTTCCGCTTGATGCCACTAGTCAACAGAAAGTACACACCACACACTAGTAAAAATGAGGCAGTCAACTTGTCTGTATTTTCTATATTTAATTTGAATCAAGCAAACTCTGACACATGAAGTGTTCAGATTAAGACGCGCTTTGAAAATTCGCTTTCAACATTCAATTTAACGACCATGTATTATTTAGCTACAGACACCCGCAAGCAAAGCCGCGCAGCAGAAGTTCTTATGCACCCTCAGCGGAGTTGATTGGGACACTGCAGCGAGGAGATCTGGCCTCGTAGAATGGCAGGAAATTTTGAAGTTTCAATAATCCCCTTTTTCACGGCAAAGCCACAGAGAGAGCGGAATGCTGCTGCAATTCCCCTTATGCGAGGGCATGAATCACACGTCTGCCGCCAATATTATCATCACTGTGTGCTCGCTGTGCGCTCGTCTATCTGTGAAATTGTGTAATCCTTGGAGATATTGCCAGGAATAATTTTATTATCTCTCTAAATAGCAAAATGAGCTGTATCCAGTTCTTAGCAAAGTCCCAATCCCCAGTCTTGCCAAATGTTGTTTAAAAATAAGTATGCAAAACTTTTGTAAACATGACCGAGATATATGATTGTGTTTTGTTTTGTTCTTTTATTTTTAGTCTGCCTCTGAAGTCTCTCTCTATCTTTTTTTTTTTTTTTTTTTTTTTTTTGGAGGAGGGATGCACCACAGCCCCACTTCAGATATCTGACAGACAGAAACAAATGAAAGGATACCAGTGATTTCGGAGGCGTCTCCATTTTCCGAGGCCAGACTGTGTTGTTTCAGGAAGAGCGCCGGGGTGTTCTCGACTCTGTCAAGGGAGAAACGAGTGGGCAGATCCCGGGCTTGCGCATTTCAGACCTGGAGTCTTGGGGCTCCACTTCTCGCCACTGTTGTTTCTGCTTTTCAACACCCTCTACAAATAACACTCTATTCTTAGACGGACATCACAGAGGTGATTGGCTGTCAACAGCACTCAAACAGCATGAAGAGCTAATGACTGCATTGCTGTTATTTCGGGAGGTTTGATGGGAACGATTTTTAATTAGGTATGTGGGTATAACTTCACAGGTTATGCAAAAATAGATTACAGACATTCCATTTATTCCTTTCCATTACTGGTTGTTATTATCATTAATTTGATCGAACGCTTCATATACTTTCCTTGCAGGGGGAAAACGCTCGGGGAATTTAAGATGTTACATTGTGTAATGAAAAGCCAGGCTGTCAGGTCTGGGATATAATGATGGCACATCATCAAAGTTGCAACACATGGCTGCACTAAGAACTTCATTAAAAATTATGAGGCCCTTGATTTGTGTCATGCAGTGGCGCTCAGGCTTAAGTAGGAATATGGGATTTAGTTGGTTAAAGTTGGATTAGCCAAATTTTCTGTTTGTGCATCTTTGTGGACCAATACACTTCACAACACAAAGCTATCAGAACTCATCAAGGCCAATTAGCTTTCCGAAAACGATTATAGTTTTAATTTCTCCAGGATCTGTATTAAACAGTTTGCAAAGTTTACCAAAGAGATTCGCTTATACTATTCGGTTTTAGAAACGTACAAACAAATATAAAGTACGGCTTGAGATTTAATCAAACTCTTCTAATATAAATCATTCACTACAGTTTCTGTGAGGAGCTAAAGTTAGGAATTAAAATATTTTACTTTTAAAGAATGTTTGAACTGACAAACTGCTAAAATCTCCAAAATATCAAATAGATCAATAACTCTTATTCTTGAAAAATAAAGAAGTTCAACCAGCAAACACTTTTAAAAATTTGGAAGCAATGCTTTTTTTTTTTCCTTCGGGGTTTCCACACCTTTTGAACAATGCATTTTTAATGACTCTTCCATTTTTTTATTTACATATTGCAAATTATTTTAAAGTGATTGTACTGAAAGAGCAATGCTAATGAAATATTAAGAAAAATCATGGAGACTATGGTGAATACAAATGTGTATAAATTATATAGTATACATCGTATTGCATAAACTGCATAATAATTTTATCTAACACATAGATACATGTACAAAATATGCAATGCAATATATTGCAATGTACATATGCAATGTAAATACTACATAATGTATATACTAGAGATCGACCGATATGGGTTTTTTTATAACCGATGCCGATGTTTAGAGGTCAGGGTCAGCCGATGGCCGATATGTGCTGCCGATTTTTTTGGCCGATTTTTAGGGC
>JAUMHR010000031.1:4630179-4641280 GCA_032361145.1 Enteromius fasciolatus
TTAATGTATAATATCGTGTTAATGCCATGCCCTGTTTAGCACCGATTTTGATTCGGATTCATCTAAAAGTGTATTTACTAGAATGAATAGCTTCGACAAATTCATTCTAGTAAATAAATAATTCGACCATTCTGATAAAAAGTCTCAAAAATAAATAAATACATAAAAACAACTGCAAGTAAGAATATAAAAATACTATTAAAAAAAAACAGTTCGTTCACGAGTCAGACATGTGGTCTGCAGATTATCACTGCTAACAGAGACATTAACGCACGTTCTAAACAAGTGTCAGAATGTTGATATAGGTTTTTTATGCGGGTAATATTACGTTGCAATGCATTTATTATATCATATGCCTTTATAGAAAACTACAACAAAAATATATTGTCTTTCCAAAAAATAAACTACCCGCCAAAGTGGCTATTGAGACTAATGTTTTTACCCGCCACAGCCGAATTTTACCCGCATTTGGAGGGTGGGCGGGTGCCAATGTCAAGCCCTGATGCATATGCATATATATATATATATAACTGAGGCATTATTCAAGTCACTCTGAACATGGTTGTTGGTGCCAGACAGGCTGGTCTGAGTATTTCCGAAACTGCTGATCAGCTGAAATTTTTACGCACAAACATCTCTAGAGTTGATAGGGAATGATCTGAAATAGAGAAGATATTCACTGAGCTGCAGTCTGTGAAAATGCTTTGTTGATGCCAGAGGTCCGAGGAGAATGGCCAGACTGGTTGGAGCTGATAGAAAGGCAACTAAACACCCGTTACAACCAATTTAAGCAGAAGAGCAGCTAAACACACAACACGTTGAACCTCAAAGTCGATGGGCTACAACAATAGAAGACCACACCAGACACCACTCCTGTCAGCTGCCTGTAAGAACAGAAGTATGAGGCTACAGAAATATGGTCTGATGAGTCTTTTTGCTGTGCCATTTAGACGGTAGTGGCAGAATTTGGTGTAAAGCATGGATCCATCCTGCCTTTTATTAATGGTTCAGTCTGGTGATGGAATAGTGGTATGGGGAATATTTTCCTGGAACACTTGGGACTTTTAAGTACCACCTGATCATTATTTATATACCGCAGCCTACCTGAGCATTATTACTGACCATGTCTATCTTATTATGACCACTGTGTACCCATCTTGTCATGGCTACTTCAAGCTGTCACAAAGCTCCAATCATCTCCCACTGGTTTCTTTCTAACATGACAAAGAGATCACTATGTTATACTGTAATGATGGTGTAAGCGGAGCATTAGAATTATTCATTCATATTTATGATGTTTAAAAGGAAACATCTAATATTTTTATGTCATCTAGACAGAGTCCTGAGAGTCAATTGTTTTTCTTTCTGCTGACACATAAAAATGGGTAAAATGTCTTTTTTTCAGGAATTGTTCCAATCCGTCACATTACTAGACAATCAGCATTTTCAGAAAAGCAATGTAAAAAAACCTTGACAAAAACTCCTTACATCCACTTCTTTGGTTAGATTATGTGGTCTTGACAAACAAAGTAGTTTCTATTTTCTTTTGGTGAATTTGTCTCAGCTTTCTTCTAGTGTCGACTAAAACACAAAGCTAAGGACTGACTGCCAGGATTTCTACTGAGATGCCAGTAAAACCTCAAAATAGAGAAAAGCCTAAAATATTGCTATGGCAATAGCTGCTGATGCCTTTTCACTCAAAATTCAACACACAATAAAATAACTAAATATACTTGAGATACATTTTTCTACACTTCAGATGAAGCAAAAGTTCATTTTTGAGCCTGGAGTCAAGCAACACCTGCTTAAGATAGCAAAAGCAGGCTTGGAAGCACTAAAATTATGCAAAATTGGTGGTGTGTTGTTGTTGTTTTTTTCTTTTTCCCCGTAGGCGCCGCTCTTTGTTCTTCTAATTACAGCCGAAACAGCGAAAAACGATAGCAACGGTGAGAAGTACTGGAAGGTAGATTTCAGAAGCTACATGATTTAAACAAGGAGCTGGAAGCTGTGTAAATACCCATCAGGAAAGATTCTCATTAAAGTTGAACGCAAGAGTTTGAAATCATAACCCACGATGAGTGTAAAACAGCAAATATGTATCTAAGCGTACATATTAATGAGATAACGGTTGATAACGGTCATAAAACTTCAGCCTAAACAACCATATCCAGTGTAATGATGAAAGAAAGATCTTTTAATCTGAAAATCAGAAGTGGGGCTCTTAACGGCTGGTAAAAGAAACAAGTTATCACAAATATGAACATTGACTCTAAGATATATAGTAAAGTATTCTGAAAAGCAAGTACCTTTAAGGTCCAGGTTGCGGGCTCCATTGGAGTGTTGCGTGACCGTGCGGGAGTCGATCTTGAGCGTGTGCACGTTGCTGTCATCGCGGGAAACCATTACGTTGTGCCACTGGTTGTCATTGAGCGGCTTGTCGGAGTTGCCCTTCATGAGCGACGGCCCATTGCCCAAGTCAAAAACATAATGGATGTACCTGCAATAAATCAGTTCCTCTGTCAATCAAACAGCCCAGTGGAATCAGGCAACCCTCTTTAAGATGACAATACTGCCTTTTTGCCTTCAAATCAATATCTGTAATAAGGCTTGAAATACTGGCACAGACAGACTTCCACCCTGTCAGATGCTCAGTCTGCAGCCCCAGTAAACAGCTTACAGTCTTCAGCAAAGTGTACCCTTCAACTTCAACGCACTGTGGCTCCATATATTACGTAGGAGTTTATTTTGATGCTTTGAAATTGCTTATATTTCCCTATAACTTATACACACATTTATCATGTCAGTGATACAGTAAATGCGTTTTGGCTGATAACTAATGTGCCAATACTAGACGTGCATAAAATAATCTACCATATCAGTTATCAACTTATTTAGTGTTTCTTTAGAACAAAACACATGCATATAAATCACTGAAGTTTCTAGATTAAATGAACACTAGTGTCACACTAATAGCATTTATTCCTTTTTGAACTAATTGTGATTACAATTAATACAGACTTATTTTGCACATATCCTTGCACAAAAATACATTATGATCATTTTTTTTTTTTAGATTTGTAAACTAACACATTCTTACATTTCGTTACATAATCAGTTCCATATGATAATCGCTTCTGATTAGTAAAATTGCTAGGTAGCTCACCTGGTACAGCTTTGCACTTGTGATGTGCAGTGCTCGAATAACACAAGTCAAGATAAAAATGCTTAAAGCAAGTTAAAACAGTCTGGTTGCTTCGGTATTTGTGTCTCTCATCTGTTAGGGTTACAGTAGGGTACTGTATTTTCCAATACAACAGAAGATTAGCCTATTATAAACTGCCACGATACATACAAACACCAACAAAATAAAACTTTGCCAGATTCATGTTCATCAGTTTAAATCTAAGCACCATTGGACATTTCGCTTTGAAAGTGTCGCGAAACGTAAAGCATAGCAATACCATTTTGCAGAAATGTCGCCACAGGCAAGTTTTTCCAATGAGCCCAGGTTGGATAATTTCCAAATCTTTCAAGAAAGACTTACCATGAGCTCCGGGTTGTTTAGCAGTGAAATATGCCTTATGAGAAATCATCTTTCCTCATAGAATGGGGAATTTCAGCAATAGAGCTCAAAGTAACTGCAGCAGTGGTTCAATCCTTCATAAGGCACTGAACACACTGTCTTGCACCTTTTTATGCTTTTCAAATACTTTTATGTTTTCGATTGAATGTTGTAATACTGTGATTCATCTCTGAGCTGTTTGTGTGGCTTATACTTTTGTTAGAGTGCCTAAATGTGAAAAATACTGAACTAAGACGCTCTTGTGCTTTCAACACCCCCCAAAAAAGCAGTGTTTGATACCAACAAGGTCAAGGAGATATACAGTGCACTGCTAATATTTATTCAAACTACTGTATAAACATTAGAATTTGCAAATGCTGGAAGCTGCTCTAAGTTCATACATCAAGATACTGCAGAGAAAGAAAGAAAAAGAGAGAGAGAAAGAAAGTGTGCTCATTAGCGCTCTCTCATTTCACATGCTTGTGCAGACTCCGGTGAGAGGCAAGGCCACCTGCTGTCTAATTGCTTACTGAATGACTGACTTTCTGGACCACTGCGGCTGAGGAAGTTAAACATCTGAAGCACCTTCCCCTGTTTTCATGGTTTTTGCCCAATGGAATAAAACTCGTACACCAAATCAGGTTGTTGTACCTGTTACGTTTGGCATAAGCAGCATGATTGAACAAAAAAAAAATCTTTTACTAGGCTGATGGGAAAAAATATCTGTTCCGAGACTGCGGATCTCCCACGTGGCGCCGTTGGCATGTGGGTTGGGAAAAGAGTGGGCTGCCAATAAATAGAATACCATTAATCAAATAACACTTATTACATGTGATTAAAAGCTGCTCTTTTTTCATCAAGGTCACCAGTGCTTACGTTCTCTTTTTTTAAATGGATTTGCACTTTTCTTGTGAGCCGATTACAGTATCTGAGGCTTAGAATAGCGATCCACGCAATCGTTCCTCTGAAACTGCTCTTGATTGACGAGCGGACACAGTCATCGGTCGTACACTTAAACGTCAAAGAATAACTCCTTCCTAGCAGATACTGATCAGCATTTACGCATAACCAAAAGCAACTCATGCGGAATTTGTTTATATTTAAATATGGCCCCTATCCTGTGATGATTCATCAAGCGTTTCTCCTCCTCCTTGTACCTTTAACTAAATGCCAAGGAGACAAATGTGCGAATCTTATAATGTGACTTGACTCACCCTCCCACGGCTATGATTCACATCCAAATAATGTCTCTTAACTAATCGCAAACTTAAACGCAATGTTTAGTGTGGCGGCTTAACTTCATCTGGATGTCTCTCATATACTGAGGTGTGTACCTTGCATGCCATCCCTCGAATGTCTGCAGTGTCTTCTGGGAGTTTTTGCAATAATATCTGCATCTCGCTCTCCTACAGAAACAACTGCATGTTAGCTCTGTCGGAAAAGGCCTTTGAGCCCTGACTCTCTCGGGATTGATGCTGAAGGATGAGATCACCAACAATCTGTGTAATGTACTGAAGATGAACTTTGAGCTGTCAGTGGCAATGTCTCAATATCTGGATTTATAATTTCGCATGGGTGGGAGAGTATAAGAAAAGGCGATTTTCGATCTCAAGGGCTTTTTCTTGCTCTTGGTGGTTTAGTATTCCACCCACCCTGGGCTTGAAGCCATAACTGATCTAAAAATTACAATGCTAATTTGGTAACATATTGCAGTTTTTAAAGACTGATGTATTAGGTTAATTATTCTAATGAAATTTTTATTATAAAAAAAAAAAAAAAAAAAACTACAAATGTACAGAGGAAGAGTATTGTGAGTCATATTCAGTGGGTTCATTCAGGGAACGATTTATCAAGCTGTTCCCAAATCTATTGAATCTTGCTATATGCTGCCTACACAAACAGCTAACTTGTATGAAAGCATGCTACAGTAAGTGAAATAAAACCTTTTAAGTGATTAATCTGGAACACTCCACTCAAAACTCTACTTAATTTCTTTAAGAGTTTGACTAACAACACAAGACACAAAACATTGACCAACACATGAAGTCTTAAAGGAACAGTTGACCCAAAAAATGAAAATTCTGTCATTTACACACCCTCAAGTAGTTCGCAATTTCTTTGTTCTGTTGAACTGATTTGGTCACCATTGACTTCCATAAAATAAATTTGGGTCAAAGGTGACCCAAAACAGCCTGGTTACAAACTTTTTGGAGGGTGAGTAAATGATGACAGAATTTTCATTTTTGGGTGAACGATTTCTTTAAGCAAGAAGCATAATTAAGGTTCCTATCTCTAAACTTTGGAACAAAGCCTAGAACAAATCCAATAAACAAAACAAAAATGAAACTACACAAGGTAAGCTGTATATTTCCAAATGCAGCCAACAAAGATCACACAATATGAGAAAGTATTGTGTTATTTCACAATACAAAGTCTTTTTCATCACATTCAAATGAGATGACAAGTGAACGATTTAGAGAATAATATAATTTCCTTTGCTGTAGCGCTTTGGAATAGTTCAGAAAACTTCACTTTCTGCTAAGGTGTCTTTCTCTCTGTCTCTCAGGCCTCAGGCTTTCCATCAGGTATAGCTAAAGCTTAACTTTATACTGCACTCTAATTTCTTCTCTCTCTCTTTTCTCAATCAGGTAGTTCTCAACGTTATTATCATTTCATAATGCCCAGCCTATTTCAGAAATTTCTAGTTCCTTATTTGTGCAGTAATGTTAAGAAATCTCCTGCTCTTATCTCTTCTTTATAGTTCCCAACTCAACTTCACTCTTTAATTAAATGGCTTTTATTAATAGGATTTTAATGCTTAATGCTGTTTTTTAGTAATATGAGCATGGCCAATAGTGATGCGCTTCTCTGACTAAGCCAAAAAGTCCTTTAATAATGAACAAATGTTGTTCAATTGGCTTTTGCTCTCATTGATTTAAAAACATCAGAGGGTGGAGTCAAATGCTGAATTATATAAGTCAGCCATTTAAAGTGCACCTTTTACAGGAAATGAAAAATGTATTTTGGTTTTGGGAATCCCCAGCAAAAGGCTGACAGACATACAAGATTAAAACGATTCTCCAACAGTGTATTTTCCAAACTTCTCCTTTAAGCAATGCTTATCTGTGGTGATTGGTTCGATTGGTCTCATTTTCATTTCATCATGTAAAGCCTGATAAAGCAGGTTTGTGAGCACAGCACTGCTTTGTGTACATATTACTATTGATTTTTACTCCCAGTGGCCGAAAAGTGGGTTGATAATATGCTTGTTTCACTTTGACTTTTACCGTTTTGGAATCTATTCAGCTGATCTCCAGATCTGGGGCGGGTTGCATAAAAGGTTAAAACTAGTCTTAAAACTTAGTCAGCTAAATTTTTCTTTAAGACTGGTCATATTTTTTTTTAATTCTGTTGAATAAAATTGTAGATTAGTCTTAATTGAATCTAAAAAAATAATCCGATTACTCTTGGCTAACTGCTAGTTGGTCAGGCTAGCCCTTAAGGCACTGTCTTAACATGGAAGCTAAGTTTATGCAACTGGCAGCTGGTGATAGCACTTTTAGCATAGCTTAGCATAGATAATTGAATCCAATTGGACCAGTAGCATGCTGTTTAAAAATTACCAAAGGGTTGCAATATTTTTCCTATTTAAAACTTGACTATTCTGTAGTTATATCATGTGCTAAGACTGTGATGCTACTGGTCTAATTGGATTCAATGATCTATGCTAAGCTATGCTAAAGGTGCTATCGCCAGACCCCGAGATCGGCTGAATAGATTCCAAAACGGTAAAACTCAAATTACTCTGGGATAGATGGAGAATGAGCTTATTTCCAAAGAAAGTGGAGTGTTCTTTTAAAGCTCCCATGAAATCAGTTGATTTCATATCTTTTCTAAGCACATTTCTTAGTGGACATTTGATTGGACAAAAATATGTGTATTGCACGATTAATATTTGAATATGTTTTTATTATATATATATATAAATTGGTGTGATTTCACAGAAGTTACTGTTACTGTTAAACAAACTATTAAAAAAGAATTTGGTTAACTGAAAATTGAAATAAAAAATAAATGTTAGATAAAATTATTAGCTCAGAAAAAAATAAAAATTGGAAACAACAACAAACGGAAATAAAAAAAAGTTTAAGATGAAGTAGTAATATTAATAAATTGAAATTAAAAATAAAGCTAAAAATATTTAAATAATGCTAAAATCTAAATTAAATCTGAAAATATAAAAATAAAAGTTAATCATAAGATATTAATGAATAATATAATACTATATAAAAATGCAAAAATACCACTGCTGGCAATATTATTATTATTTTTTTTTTTTTGCACTAAATCAACAACATTTAAATTTCATGGGGCTATAGGGCAAGTCGTCAAACTTTGGTCCTGGAATATCATCTTTTTTTAATTCATTTTTCTCGTACTCACCCCTTCACAAGCTCAATGACGATAAAGTCACTTCCGTCTCCAAAGTTAAACAGCATCAGACCGTCGGGGCTGGTGGTCTTGAACTGGAAGAAGAGGTGCATGGAGGCGTACGCCTGCAGGGTGGACAGCGCCACATAGCTGCCTCGATTCCGGAAGCTGACTGGATCTGCCACGATGCGGCGCATGCCAAAGCGGGCGTTGAGCTCGCAGTAGGAGATGTCACCATTCTTGCACTGGTCTAGGTACGGCATGCCATTGAAAGAGAGGCCCTGCAGGTGGCCAATGAAGTTGGAAGGCATGACTGAGATAAAGCGCCGCTCGGTCATGATGCCCGTCTCTATGTGGTGGAACTCCAGCTGCGTGTGTGCTCCGCTCATCTGGCCTGTGGCGGAACCAAACACGCTCGATTAGTCAGGTCTGGGAGCTGATGATATGAGGGAATGGCGTGCTGCCTGAGCCCGTCCCAAGGCAAGTACAGCTTTTGATGTTCAATTCAGAGCTGGATGTGCGGTAACGCTGAACTTGCAATGTGCAAGATGAATCTAAACCTGAAAAACTGTACTATATATAATCTTTCAGTTGTCACCACAGTAACTAGGCGTGATGGCACAAGTTTTAAGAGCCAAGAAACTTTGTCTAATTTTGTCAGTGGATGGGGTGATTTATTTCACAAAAGCAGCCTGAAAAGATTGATTCAAACATCGATTTAAACCAATTAGATTTCATTGCTTCACAGTGGGAGTTGTACCCTGCAATTAACAAAATGTCTTAAATGCCTCTTCTCATTTGCTAACTTTAATGGACCACACCTGATTAGGATCCATGTGTTTACATGCAGTATTTTAAATGTTTAAGCAAAATAATGTGGTTTAATGTGGACTGCATCATAGGGCTTTTCACACAGCAGTTAACCCATCAGTTATCATTGTTCTAAACATTTATTTCTATTTTGTAACTATTTAAAGTGTGAAAAGCCCTTGTGTGTAGCACCTACCAAACGTTTGGGGTGGGTACATTTATTTAGTTATTTTAATGGTTATGAAACAGGTCTCTTGTGTTAACCAAAGCTGGAATTTTCTGATCAACATATAGTAAAATGTGAATATTATACTTAAAAAAATGTTTTTAATATATTTCCAATGTAATTTATGGTTGTAATGGCAAAACCTTCTGTGTCACACGCTCCTTCAGAAATCATTCTAATTTGCTAATTAATTTGATATTTTAAATTTCTTTTTATTATCAATGTCTTTTATGAATTAAAAAGAATAAAAAATGTATTAGAAATATTTATTTTTATAGAAGTCTCTCCTATGACATTTACTCAGTTTAATGCACCCTTGCTGATTGAAAGTATTAAAAAATATAATAAAATATTTGTTTCAGGATTCTTTGATAAATAAAGTTTCGAAGAACAGCTTTTATTTGAAATGCGAATGTTTTGTAACATTAAAAATGTCTATCTATTAATTGATGTATAAAGAAAAGTATTCATTTTCTTCAAAAGCAATCTTACTTAAGATTCTTTGATAAACAAAATTCAAAGGAACAGTTTTTATTTGAAATATAAATCTTTTGTATCATTACAAGTGTCACTACTGATTAATAATAAAGTACTTATTTAAAACAAAAAATCTTACTGACCCCAAACTTTGAGAATACTTTGACAAACAGACTGCATCCAAACACATACTGAAGCTGAATTATAATAGTAATCACTGTGCGTGTGTCCATATACAGTACATATACTGTACGGTGTGTGAGGTCTTCCTCTCACCTTCCACCGTGACATTGTCAACAGAGAGCTGCAGGCTCTTCCCACGGCGCACCACCTTCACAGAGTGCCACTCATTGTCATTCAGCTTCTGCCCTGCGAACAGAGTCTCCGGTCCTTTACCTGCAGAAAGAGAGAGCCAAAGTCACACACCGCTGCAAGCTTCCCGTCTTATCAATACAGCACAGTCTACCTCACAGGCCTGCTGATCTCACCTCACACACACACACACACATACAAATACTGAACTGACAGGACATATCTACAAACTCAAACATTTCCAGAGAGAGTGCTCAGACGCATACCGACACTCTTGAGCATACCTACACATTCAAACACGCTCGTTTACATTTCACACAACCAGGCGCCCACACACAACATACATACCGACACGCTCCTTAAAGAGAATCGTGACACGTACATATGCTGCTCTTCTAACTCTTCCTGTGAGCCTCTATAGCGTAAATATAATGTATTCTTTATGGACCGGTACTGACATACTTCCTTCGAAAAAAAGATAGTAACAATTCCATTATCATCCTGAAGAGTCCTTTTGTGCTGAAATGGTTCTGTGTGTGTTAAGGCCATTCACATCAATAACGATAACTATTATGATAACAGGACCAAATAACATTAAATATATAGTTCTAAAAATAGTTTTCATTATAATAGAATAGCAGAGTTTACATCACAGTTATAATGATAAAGGCACAGAGAAACAATATCATTGGAATCACTTTCAAATAGTTTTTTGGTCCCACTTTATATTAAGTATCCCTAATACCTGTGTACTTCCATAGTAACTAGATGTGTATCTAGTATGTAATCACAGTGTAAGTACACAGCGATACATAGTATCTACAGCTGTAATATTTCTGTAACTACACACATGTAACACCCCTCAGAATGGTGTGTGGAAGTACAAATGTGTGACAGGACATTGGTAACAACACTTTTTTCACTTTCCGTTACATTAACTGGAACAGGGGGTGATCAGGGGGTGTAGATGGGTAGGTTTAGGGATATGTAAAGTGGGTGGAGGTGGTGCACCTCTGTAATACCAGTGCATATACAACTCTTCAGGAACTGCCCACTTAAATAAAGTGTAACATTCTGGACACCAACCACAATTTATAAGTAAAGCCTAATTTACTGCCCGCTGCTGTGTAACATCAGAGTAATTACATGCTAGATCCATAGCAATTGTCTACTTAATATAAAGTGTAACACTTTATTTACCAAAACGTGCTGTTAGTCCTGTTACACATCTGTACTTTCATTACCAAAAAGTGTTGTTACCAATGTCCTGTTACACATTTGTA
>JAUMHR010000031.1:4652711-4675187 GCA_032361145.1 Enteromius fasciolatus
ACTGTTGTTACATACTACATACACATCTAGTTACTATGTACATACACAGGTATTAGGGACACTTAATATAAAGTGGGGCCGACTTTTTTTCAATTTAAAGTTGGTTTATATATATATTGGTTAGTTTATATAAGAGAGAAAGCAAATAACTCTGACACATTCATGAGAAAACTTGCTTAAAGCACATTAAGGTCACCACAACATTCATGATGTTGCGTACTTTCATAGCACCACTAACATAATTAATTATTTATCTGTTTAAATAAAACATCGAATTTTGCCTCTTAGAAAAATCTCTGAAAATATGCAATCCTGTTTATGAAAACTGAGCTATAGTCATTTATTTGTGATTCACTGATTTCTGCATAAAAGCATCATAATCATTGTCCACTGATTTTTAGCACTTTCTAATGGTAGCAAATACGTTTCTGAACCAACTGATATGAGAATAACAGTCTAGTGATGACTGAAATCAGTGTTTAGGAACCTCTGGTATTCTGTAATATAAAGAACGTAATGTTATAATTGAAATATGAGCGCTGTATCTCAAATACCTTGATATAACCTATCATTTACAGCAATGAATACAAATTGCTCAAGGCTAAGACTACTTTTATGCTTTTTATCTCAATTAAACTTAAAATGAAAACCTAACCGCATTTTTAAACACGGGGTCACGCATAATTTGACATTTGTTTGTTATATTAATTGGAACTAGTGAGATAATGTCCCCACCGCACAGGCTGACGATACGACTAACGGCCGCTACTAACGAGAAGTAATTGATGATGCTGAACAGTGCGAGCACTCTTGGCTGTGGTGAACTCTCAAGCTGTCAACCGCTACAGAAGAGTGACCACAGACAGCCAGGGACCCGTCTCACTGTCACAATGCTCAGAGACAGAAGGACTAGCTCAGACTCCACTCTCCTGTGGACTGGAACTGTCTGTAATCCTCTGTACAAACAGACACAGTCTGCCATCAGAGCAGGAGGCTGAGCTCAGAGGGCAGTGAGAGACTTTAGAAGAATTACTGTTTGGTTTTTATGGTGGGAGAGATCAGGGGGCAATTATATTTCTTCAGTCACAAACAAGCTAGACGTCTAACACTTATTCAGCGTATGCTTGGTAAAGTTCTCTCTCTCTGTTTGAAAAAAAGAAATGTGATTCTATCACTTTTTATCATTACTTGAAGTATAAAGTATTTCCTGAACCCCCTGTGATTTTCCTCCCGTCTAAAGTTTGACAGCCTTTGAAATTAAACTTCCATCTATTTTTCTTGTATCTTCAGCATTTTATCTAGAGCGGCTGTTCTTTTTAAGTTAATATTACCATCAGATGATAGCTACTGTGGAAGATTTCATTATGGCTGTGAGGTTGATGTTACAACATTACAGAACAAAAGAAAAACTACAGGACTGAATTTAAAGCCTGCATGTTTAAATTTTGTTTAAAAATGAATAATAATTCAATGTAATTTAATTAAACATTGAACATAAGAATTTTAATATTAAGGTGTAAGCAATTAAATATTAAATATGAATAACGCTAAAGCTATAATATTTTTCCACTGAGATTAAAATCACTGCTCCTCTTAAAATATTAATACATATAAATAGTGATTAATAGTCAAATAAATTAGTTTATATTATTATTTACATTTATTATTTAATTTACATTTTTATTTTGTATAAATTATTAATCGTGTTATATTTTAAATTTATAAGATTAATTTATAATAACTATTTTCATTATGCTGTATTATATTGTGTGCTGTCAAACAATTCATTAAAATAAATCACATTCAAAAAAAGTTGTTTACTATAATATATGAGTGTGTTCTCTATATTTGTATTATGCATATATAAATACACACACATATACAGTATATATTTTGAAAATATCATGTATTTACATGTCTTTATTTATATTCATTTACTTTTTATTATATATAAATGTTTAATACATGAACATGACATATTTTTCTGAAATGTACACATGCATGTGTTAATTATATTTTATATGTTAAAAATTAATAATGAATTATTTTCCTTCAATTATTATATTATATTATATTCTTATTGTTTCTTGTACCTACAGATGGCAGGTTATTATTACTAATAATAATTTAAATAATAATTTAACGTTATATTTTAAATTAGATTATTTTTATTAATTATCTTCCTTTTTATATTATCTTATATTATATTTCTTGTACCTACCCGGTAGAAGGTAGAAAATGTAGGAAAATGGAAAATAATATAATTTCCCCCTGTCTCTCCTATTGTAACTAAACGTGCCTTCTGAGAACAAACTACATGGGTTGGTCTCTCTGGCTGTCCGCTCTGAACGCTGCAGAAAAGATAGCCATTGAAGGCTGCACAGGTGAGAGAGAGAAAGAAGGAGCGACAGTAAGAGAGGAAGACAAGAAAGATGGAGGAATGAAGGTGAAATGCATTCTGGGAGGGACCCCAGACTTGTTCTAAGAGTGCCTCGGGTTCAGAGGTCAGCGGTGGAAGGTTACCTAGGTTGACGGTGAGTCTGACCCTTCCCCCGTCTAGCTCCAGGCGCAGGGTGTCGGCGGACTCTTTGGAGGTGGTGGCCATGAGCAGACCATAAGCCCTCTGTGACATGAAGCGCAGAGACACGTCCTCAGCCTCAGTGTGAACGGCGTGAGGCATCAGGACCTTCAGAAACATGCTGCCATCGTAACTCAGCACTGCAGACTCTGAGAGAAGCAGAAAAAGAGAATCAGAAAACAGGTTTAAAAGATAAATACCATTTCTACTGCTTTTACATTTGTACGTAAAATAAATAATTAAAATAAATAAATTAGATATCAGTTTAAAAGTAATACAACTTACTATTTTTATTATTACAACTACTACTATATTTACATTTATAATATTAATTACAGTTAAACTGTAGTTAAATATTTTTGTATTTATTTTTTACATTGTTAATGTATATTTAATGGAAGATACTATTTTATTATTTCTAATAATAAATAACAGTTTTATTTTGGTATTAGTTACAAATTGTTAGTTTTTATATTTTGAATTAGTTTTCATTTAAATTTTAATTGTAGTAACTTTGTATTAGTTAAAATGTGTCTGCATAGTTCTTATTAATTTGCGTTTTCAGTGTGCAACACGCGATTTGCTTAAATCAATAAGAACGATGTGAACAAGAATCTAAAAACTGTATGTGCACCCTTGCTGAGTCACCCGTGACATGTCTGTACTGGACACCAGCGGTCATGTTGCTATTCTTAGCGACAAACAGCAGAGGGCAGGAGAGAGTTAGAAAAGATACAGCAATAACAAACAAAGGTCTAGGCAGGTGCGATCCGATGAACAGAGCTGAACTGCAGCTGTATCTCAATAAAAAAGTATACAAGTGAAGCACTGAAGCCTTGCTCTTCTTTATGAGAACATCGGTGACAAGTAATCCCGTGTTTAATCCTCCCTCCCCACAGCTTTAAGCCCTACTTTCCTCACCCATCTCACAGTTGGGTCCCATATATCCAGTTCCAGTGCAATCGCAGACGTGTCGATTCCAGCCCTCGCGGCAGCGGCCTCCGTGGACACAGGGCTCAGAGCTGCACCTCCGATGGGTCTCTCTCGTACAGAAGCTGCTGACACCTGGAGCGCTCTGAAGCTCCGCCAGCCGCCGCAGGTCTTTGCTACGCCCGTCTATAAAGAGATCCCGCACGCAACCCACAAAGCCCAGCCTGAGGCGGGCGGTCCACACTTCTGGGGGGAGAGGAAGACTGCCGCTGTCCTCCGGCAGACCCCCCAGAAACATTTCGCCATCAACATCTAGAATTTCACTGCCCTCGTTGGTGGAGAAGGGCACACTTCGGCCATTAACAGAGATGGAGCCTAGGAGATAATAAACAAGGAGAATGTGGAGATCAGTGATAATCTGCTTGTGAACCTACAGTATGCCACCCCAACAATTAAAGCCATTTTAGTCCAATTTTTAATAAAAGGACTGTAATTTGATTTAGAAAGGTAGGTCACACTTTAGTTTAGGGACCGATTCTTACTTTTAACTAACAATAAACATTTGTCTCAATAAACTTAATAATAATAATTATTACAAAATAATTAGCTGCTTATTAATAGTTAGTAAGGTATGAGGTACAGTAGAATTAAAATATGGTCATGCAGAATAAGGCATAAATATTGTATGTTCTTTATAAGTCTTCATATAATAGTCACATGCATACTAATAGCAATACAGTGAGAATCGGTCAATAAAATGTTACTGAAATGTAAATAATTAAAAAAATAAAGATAACGTGATACACTGATTCATTAAGATGTAAACTGTAAATAATCATAAAATAATTTCCTGAATGTTGCCTGCAAGGCTGTGCACTATTTAGAATTGCACAAAAATACAATAAAATTCCTTAATTTGAACTGAGGCAGTAAACATTTAAATATTTGATGTAAAAATAAATAAAATTTAAAAAAAGAATTGATATTCGAAGAAATGTATATTATTAAATTGAACTACAAAAGAAAGACCAAAAAGAAAGACATTAGAAAAAAAAACAGATATAAGGACAGACAAAAATTGTATTTACTCTAAATAGAACAATGGATGGACAAACAAATGGACAGACAGAGAGAGACAAACAGACGGATAAAGAAAGACAGATGGACACATGGACAGACAGACAGACAAAGACAGACAGTCAACAAACGGACAGACAGACAGATGGACGGACAGCCAGAGATAGACAGAGACAGACAGACAAACAGATAGATAGATGTGATTGCTCATTTTCAACACCGCTTGTCATGACTTTAGGAATAGTTTGTGGGGGGGTGTTTTTTTTTTATATGAATAATTAATCATGCAACACCAATACATATTTGCAGTAGAACACAAAAATCAGATATAAAACATGAAACCTAATGAATAGTCTAGTCATTTCAATAACTGAGAATCAATTTAGACTACCATTAATCCGTTTTTGACATTATTTCTTATCACACATTTAAGCCGATCTTTTAAAAAACTTAACGGCCTACACTATCTGCCTTTACACCGTCAAACATCAAAGAATTATTGCTATAGAATTTTCATATCTAACAATTTCATATGTTTAATACGTTTTGGGATCATTATTATTTGGCAGCTATATGTGGCAAGTTCACATAGCATTTTCTGATATGTAGTTGCAAATGACAATTATCTGCACCTCAGTGCATTATAAAACAGAATGCAACTTATTGAGTAAAAATGTTCATTTTAATTCACATTATTAAATAGACGCCATGGTTGACATCTTTATTGGGAAAATAAAGCCCTCCCTTAGCCTAACCAATATTTTATTTTCAGCTTTTTGATTATTTCATTCGGCCAGACGGACAGACAGACAGATAGGTCTTAGCACAACCCTGGATGCTTGTAGTAGCAGTTAATAAACATCTTTAATTGACAGCCCAAATTGAATTAATGCTGCTACTACTGATCCCCTAAGACTAACTCATGAAATTAGTGTAGCTACTGTACAATGACTGTCACAAGTTCCAAAAAAAAGAAAGTTTCATTAATTTAGCATTAACAATCCACTGCGCTTCCCTTTTTTCCCTGAGCTCAGCTAGTGGAAAGGTCTTCAACCTCTTCCCCCGGGATTTGCTAAATCCCATGCTGGGCCCACTGTTTTAAAACTGTGGAAAGTGTATTTGAGTTGAGCTCTTACAGTAATGAGAGGTAATGAGAAGTAGAAAAAGTGAAGTACGGTGATTTAGCAGTTTGTGAAGTACGCATATCAGACGGGCCCTAAGTGGGCAGAACGAGGAAGTGCTTTAACAGAGGAGATTAAAAGGAAACGTCTCACAAGCAAGCAGGTTAAAAACACTGTTTATTCGAATGATGTGTGTGCTGATCTCACAGTATCCTGACCTTTTCTGCCCTCTCTCTGGAAATCCACATGGCACCATTCTCCGTCATTGACCTTTTTGTTCCCAACTTTCATCTTGATGCTCCCCGAACCCATGTCCATGAGCAGGTAGAGGAAGCCTTCAAGCAGTTCCATGGCGAAGAAGTCAACCTTCGGTATGCGATCTTTGGAACCTTGCGGCCGGCCGTGGCTGAACAGCAGGAGTCCGTTAGGTTCGGTGGTTCGGAAGTCAAAGGACACGGAACCAGTTTTCTTGGCGTTCCAGCGAGGAAGTGTTACGTAAGCAGTTAGCTCGTCGAAACTGACAGGGTCTAACGCAGCGACATCCTCGCAGCGGAAGGTCAGGTCACCGTGGAGGGTGACCTTGGGGTCGCGCAATTCAGCCAGACGGGAGAGCTCCAGCCTGAACTCATTATTTGTGTAGACCACCTGGGACAGGGAGAGAGAGAGAGAGAGAGAGGGAGGGAGGGAAAAAAGCGCTTAAATGCTAACAGGGTGGAATGGAGTAGCCCGCTGCCCACTGGTACAAACAAACCGCAGCTGATGTGTGTACCTCGGGGGCACGGTTTTCAAGTCAGTAAACACAGCAGTCTCTCTAAATACTCGAAGCACGAGTGGATCACATAAACCTAGCGACCTCATCTACAGCTCTACAGAAACCCTTGTCTAATCGATATTCTGTTTCATTAATATGATGAATCATCCTACACTAACATTAGCTCCGACGATGCCAAAGCTAAGTGGTTTTCTGAATCGCACGCATAAACAGCGCATTCATTAAGTGACGTCAACAGAGAAAACTTGATCTAGGGTATGATGTCTAGCCCACACGGTAAGACGCGAAGCAAAACTGCTCCTAAAATAACATTTCTACAGCACATGCATTGCGAATATGTCCCCTGGGGTTGATTTTTTTTTTTGTCTCGGTCACATGTTGTGTCTCTACAGCCAGATGGGCGAATCAGTACTGCACGGCAAACATGCTTTTCATTTTTACACCAACCGCTCTCTCTGTCCGAGGATGATGACTGACGCTTTGTTGCTGGGTGTGAACTTGAGTGTCTCTGAAAATAACACAAGACGGCCATGTTTCTCGTCAGCCCTCATGACAGAAAAATAAAGGAAGAGGTAGAAGCAAAACAAGAGGTGCCAGCTCTGAGTGAAGGAACATGAAAAATGCAATTATTGCCTGAGAGCGTGGACAGAAAAAAAAAAAAAAATCTGAGGGATCTATCAATGGGACCCTTTCAAACCATACCTGACTGCACACCTATCCTAATCTTCCTAAGTCTGTATGAGATTAAGACACGTTATGTTATAACATTTATACATAATGTTACTTAAACATTTACTTCTATAAGACATCTGTTACTTGTTGCCTACCCCACAATTATGGAATTGGAGGTCACTAAAACGACCAGTCATACTTAGGGAGTTTTCAAACCCCTTAGGTTAGGGAGTTTTCAAACCCCTGAAAACATGGGTATATAAACCTATTCTCACTATTAACTGGCTGCTTGTTATTAGCATGCCTATTAATAACATATTGGCAAAATAGCGCATATTCTACATCCCTAATCCTACCCAATACTTAAACCTAAAAACTGCCTTACTAAAGGCCCATTCACACCAAGCATGATGGCTATAAAAAGATAACGATACTTATATTTGCGTCCATACAAGCGAACAATAACCTCTGTTTATTCGAAACTCAAGCGTGTCTGCCCCTTTAAATTTCCAAGGATGGATTCTGATCGGCTGTTATTGTTTGTATCGTTCATCAGCTGGAAAAAAATCATTCTGAAAATTATTTGAACAATATCATTTCTCTGTGCCTTTAACACTGAGAAAATTTTGTTGAACTATATCTTTATCATTATCTTTATTGTAATGCTTGGGGTGAATGGGGCTTAACAATTAATAAGCAGCAAATTAGTAGTTTATTGAGGCAAATGTTATAGTTAATGATTTGTGAATAGTGAGAATTGGACAAAATAAAGTGTGACTAAAACAGATGAGGACTCGTTTTGTACTTGGGTCACTTTAACAACGATATACTGTACAACAAACTAGCAACTGAAAACACTTTAAACAACAACATCTAACAAAAGCATGCACTGCTTTCATTTTCTTCTTTTAAAAATGGGGTACAAAACCGGGTACGAGAGGCTTTTCCCCCTCCCAATTATCAGAGCCTCTAGAGGTCAAACTAAATTCAGTAAGCCATTTTATTTCTAATGCATTTTTTTTTCTTCTATTTTTTTATTATTAAATATAGCAAAAAATTCGTAACAAAAAATGGGATTTGTTCCCAGTGGCCTCAATGGAAGATCGACAAGATACAAGAACAATAAAAGAACCAAGAGAAACAACAAAAAAAACAAACAAAAGCTCACCAAACATCACAGCCTAACAACGACCTGACAAATGACTCGAGAGGGTTTATATATATACCTTGACAAACTAGCCTAATTAAACGCTACACAGGTGGATGCAGCCGACATGGGAGAAAACATAAACATCCAACAACAAACATGACTCACAGTACCTGTGCAACAAAAGACCAAATGAAAACGAAAGAGCGACAAGACAAAAACATAGATTCCCAAAAGCTTAACAGCATTGTAGATGTGTATACGTCTCTATCAGATGAGCGATAAGGGAGTGCTCAAGCGCCTACTGAAGGGCCACTGATACTAACTGTACGGTTGAGCAGGTAGAGAGTGGTGATTAATAGAGTCCAGGGTCAACGAGACAGAGATGGAGAGTCTGGGACAGTCGAATGGGGATCCATAGAGGAAATCAATTTTTAATTTGGCTGTCAGGATAGTAAAGCTGGAACTTCAATGGTATAGACATGACATAAATTATGGGACATGCTCGGAGGGGTGCGAAAGAGAAAGAAGAAAGGACAGATAAGAAAGAGGTAAAAGAGGACAGATCGCTCGCCAAACAAAAAGAACATCAATGGTACTCCAGAAACCAGGACTTCTTTGAGAAGGTCTCGACCATCTCGCCCCCGAATTCAAAGAAAAGAACAAAACGCTTCTTACATCTTTAAGGCAGCCCATGAAGTTGTTGCTCACTGGGGAGCCGGGCAGATCTGCCGTGTTTGGACTGCCACCCACGTAGAAGAAATCATCTGAGCCCAGCATGGTGTAGTCCTCCTGGGTGTAGCCGGTGGTTGTCAGCAGACCGTCCACCGATATCGTCACCTGTGTTTGCATAAAGGCCATGAAGGGATAGAAAACAGAGAGAAAGAGAGAGAGAGAGAGGGAAAAGACAAGAGAGGGAACGTGGGAAATCTTTTGATTATGCACAAGCTGAAATCCTTGTTGGCTTCAACAAGTTCCTCTAACAAAAAGAAAAACTCTGTTTCACGTGGGGGTTGCTCTGGTTCTGTATGCATACGTTAGCGAGGGGCCAAGCCATTTTTATGTCTGCTATTGCTGCTTTCTGAATGAGAGAATGCTGTCTTGTGTGCTGGACTAGTCAGGAGAGACAGGAAGGGGAGGTGTATGGCTACAGGAACTAAGAGAAATCACTATATGTTGAGTGGGTTAGCAAGTGATGTTAAGGGTGACTTTGCGAGATTAGTATAAAACGGGGGATTCAGACACAAAAATGGTTGTTAGTATAACAGAGGTTGCATTTAACTGTGTTGGTGGTCAGTTCTGATCAACTACTGGATTAACTGCACACATTTCGTAAGAGATGTCTTGAAAAGAAATACTTTGGAGGTGTTTGGGGAGCGACAGCTTTCAGTTTGTTAATACACAAGCCGTGCATGACGGTCAAGACACCTCGGGCTGCGATTTCAGGACTTGATGATGTCAATTAAATGCATTTAGAGCACAATCATATTTGCAGACGTTAAGGTTGAAGCATGGAAACACTGGCAGACATTCAAAACAGGTGGTTTTCTTGCAGACTTAATAAATGTTCGCTGTAGAGGGGTTTCCATGCCGACAGACAGAAAGGATTCAGATTGCATCTCTAATATTGTCAAATATTCTGTGAGCGTTATTATTACTGCGGACAACTAGGCAAAGCTGGGGAATAAAATTTGAAAAATTGTACATGGTATGCATTGTCCTGAAATTGAAACCCAGTATTTGTCTGAACCTTTACAAGAGAGAAAGAGCAGAGAAAGCAAGACATGGAGGGCAAAAGAAAGCCAAAAAAACAATGTTCAGCAACACACAACATCAACAAACATAGTTACTCACACGTGCAGTGGAAGCAAATTATGCAGGTGCATAATGGTGTATAGCTAATCTGCGTATTATATTAAGAAACACGGTATATAAAGTGCAAGTCCAGTGATGCAAAACAACATGTCGCACATGCTGGATTTAAAGTGGCACATGTCATCAGTTACTTAAAGAACTAAATGACAAAAATCAATGCAACGAAACACACAAGGAAAACAAGATGTAGTTTTTTTGCCACAGGAAGAGAAGGGTAAGGGGAGGTCAGTTTTTTCCTCTGTTCCCAAAACAGAGGGTTAATAACAGCTATATGGCAGCCGCAATCATTTTTGTCATTTTCCACCTTCGATTCATATAAACAGTGAGTGTTTGTGCTCAAGCAGAACACCTCAGTTTGTCTGCCCAAGGTCGTTCTTTTCAGATTAAAGTGAGGAAACTGGAAATTAGAAAGAACTGTCAATAACATGTTATTTGCAGAAATACATTGTACATTTTACCGTTAACAAGTGTAAACATCTAAACATATTCATATCGGTCACATATCCTGCCATTAATAAAACAATAACCACAACTTTTGTCTCATTAAATTTCTAATTTTCTGCTTATTAATAATAATAAGCTAGTTGTTAAGTTTAGGTATAGGGTAGGATTAGGTACAATATATAGTTACTAGTGAGAATTGGTTCCTATTCTTAAGAGTTACCAGCATATTATATCTGATCGTCCAGTATTTATAGAAATTTTGATAACATTTCATTTTAGGGTCTCATTGCTAGTTGCTTATTACTAGAATATTAGCAATTCATTAGTACAAATGAATCACATATTAATGCCTTACTCTACATGACCCACCTCTACATATACGTTACTCATATTTATATTTATATAAAATCAAGACAAAAAGAATAATTCATTACAAATATGCAACTCTAGTCTAGTTTGAAGCATGAAATAATACAGATCCATTCCACATAATTCTATATTAATTGAAGATAAGATGTTGTTGATGAGTTAGACTGTACCTTCATGAGGTGTCAAAATTGCTCCCATTGTAAAGCTTTGAACTGAAATCATCTGTCTACAACAAAGTTTGAAGAGTAGAGTTGCCTGCACGTTTTAAATGCACTGGGCTTTTATGTGCTATTAGCGATAAAGTGAACATAGCTGCATCTACAAATAAAAGCCTTCATTGCCCTTCTCTCCTGTTGTTCTTGATTAACTTGGCAGATATGAATACAATGTTTGAGAACATTGCATATTAAGAGATGTTTCTGGGCAAAAATCAGTATTATTAAATGCTACATCATACAGTGCACCGAAATCTCTGTATGAGATGCTGCAACATTTAATAAAAGCCAACATCAAAGGGGGAGAATGAGGGAAATGGAGCAGGTGGACAGAAACGCTGCACAAAAGCTGCTTGTTTTTGATAGTTTCTTTTATCTGAGAAATTACAAAATGCTTCGAGAGAGCAACATCTGCCCTTTTACATTGACTGACTAAATTAACATGCAATTGAACGTAAATGCCAAGTTTGAGGATAGGGTTTTGGAGCAATACATCAGGATTTACATTAAGCATAAAAATATGGTTTCTGTCTGAGAAAACAAATCTAGTGCCGGCCACAGTGTGACCCAGACTGAAGTCTGAAGCAGCTTACAGCATCATTTATGCCCACCGTAGAAACTCTCAGCCAAATAGGATGTGTTATTGATGATAGAACTCATACAACAAAAAGCATTTTAATAAGAATATGGGTGAAGGGATTGTGAGTGCTATAAAAAAAACAATGTACATAAACTGCAAATGGCAAAAAATGAACTTTTGCATGGCACCTGGGGATTGATGCCATTTTTTTACTTTTCTTAGTTGTTTCTGCACAGTAAAAGCAAAAAGAGATAAAAAAAGAAAGGGCCAAACCAAACTAGACAAATTAGAATGTGATATCTACCATATAATGCAGTTTGTTTACCGTAGGGAGTCCAACCCCTGCGCGCTTCAAAAAAAGAAAAAAACAAGGAGGGAGAGTAAAATTACATACCATAAACTCCACAGAAGCTTTAAAAGGATTGAAATGACTTACTAGCAATTTAAAGCAAATTTAACCATACCACAAAATGATACTTAATTTCTCCGCCCTCCATTAGAATATATCTTCCCAGGAAGAATGAGAAAAAAAAAAATAGCTGTTAAAATCTGTTAGTTTATACCTAATTTCTTTGGACACTGTCAACGGCAAACAGATGGCTCACATTCCATGGAGGTTTTCATGTTAGTATTTGAAGGGGTAAAGGCAGAAGATAAACAATGACAAATCCACTTAGAGGCTTCAGTGTTAGTATAAGAGAGAAAAAGAGAGAGAATTCAACTAATCTGTCAAACAAGATGGTTCAGGGAGGGTTTTGAAGGAGGGATCTTGCAGAGGCAGCAGCGTTAGAGTAAAGAATGACAGCAGCAGTAGCGACTCACTCGTTATTTAAGGTAAATGAATGACAAAAGCAAAAATGTCAACACCCGTTATGTGCTCGTTTACGCCTGCTCGGCGTTGCCGAGCCCGGTACTTCCGTAATTTGTCGTGGCAGAACAAAAACACAGCTCGTTCGTTAACAGATGCAAGGTGCGCCCTCGGCTCTGTAAGCAACACTTGAGCTAAAGGTTACGGCAGTCAAATGGAGAAATAACAGCAGCGGCAGAAGCAAGCAGGCATAGTGTGTTTCTGTACGATGCACCCTATCACATAATCATATGTCAGCATTAACAGATTGAAAACAATCAGGTTAATGGCACAGAAAATAAAAAAACAGCCTTGACTATGAACGCTGCTTTTTTGAAGGCTGTGATAGAGGGACCCCTTTTCTCTTAGGTTAAATGATAAATAGTAAACATCCCCCCTTCTCCACAAGATGGAAAGCCTGCTGAATGCAGACAGATCATTTGCCGGCGTAATTGAAGCATATTCACCGTCGTGGATTTAATCACAGGCAAAACAGAACAGTGCAGTCTGGACTTGAATGGAGTCGCCAAATCAAAACACTCCTCTTCAACAGGGACCCACACACACATCCGTACTGGTTAGTGACAACTGGAAGGTAATTATTGCCGCCATCTATGTCTGGAAGAGTCTGTGGCTTAATGGTACTTCAATCCTGCAGTGAAGAAGATTCCTGAAAGCCCTCCAAGAATCCAACAACAGAAATATTTGGCTTAGTGCTTAAAATGTAAATCTATTTTGCTATCGGAGTTGCATATTACCTTGTTAAGTCTCTGACGGCTAGCATTGTTAGGTGGACAAACTACAAAACAATTGCCTTGGCCGCTAAAGTACCTGTGAGATCTGATTCCAATTAAGCCTGGGCTTTATGCAGTTCATCTCGAGGAAAATTCCATTCGGAAGCGAGCACTTTATTTTGGGATTTTTTTTCTAAGGATTTTTTTTTTCTAAGGATTCTTGCAATTTCTGGGACCAACAAAAGTGCATGTTTCTTGCATGTTTTGGTTATCAAGATCTTTACAAATAAACGTTTACAAAATTTTGAAGTAGGGCTGGGCGATAAAACGATAACGATATGTATAGCTATAGGCACGTGATCGATATCAATAAAAAATGTGTTTGATAAAACGTATTTTTTATTCTTCGTCGGCCCGTGATGGGTCGTTCTTGAATGATTCGTTCATTTTGAACAAATCTTTAATGTGACTTGGGAAGAACGAGTCATCTCGGGGAGTGATTTGTTCAGTCGCGCATGCGCATTGTGAAAAGTTCTTACTGGAATTAGTTCACCTGTTTCCAGTCTTTTGGTTTGAGTCGTTCGTTCATCACGTGACAGCCCCATAAGCCAAAAGAAAGAATGACTCAAAAGACTCGATAGATGACCTAATCAACTCTCTTTCGGGCTCAGACTGCATTTGATAGGGTTATGGGGCTATCATGTCACGTGATACAGTATTGTATTATTTGTAGTGTGATCAGTGCGTGCGTACGTATCTACTAGGATTACTAGTGTTAGGGAAAAAAAACATTTTATTTATATTTTTTAAATGAACGAAATGAATGAGATGACTCGAAAAAAAGATTAATTTATTTTGCTGAACGAGACTCAAATGAACGAGTCTGTAAGATAATCCGAACATCCCATCAAAAGAAAACAGAGGCTGCGAAGCTAGTTTGGTTGCATTAACAAAGGCACTTGCTCTCTGGTAACCTAGCAACGTAGGGAGTGATACACTAACAGCCAATCATGTAACAGTATCAAGTTTGGTTGCGCTATATCGTTGTCTCACGCTAGTCTGCTGGATTCCTCTTTATAAACAGAAAATGAGAGCCGCAGCGAGCGAGGAAATAAAAGAGGAAAAGTCAGCTCGACAGTATGGCAGTTTTTTGCATATTATAAGTCTGACCGTAGTCAGACCAATGTCGTCTGCAAATTATGCAAGACCGTCATCCCCGCCAAAACTGGTAATACCACGAACTTGATGTCCCACCTTTGCCGCGCACACCCTTCTCCACCATGGAGAAGTACTCTGCATCAGTGTCTAATGACAAAGAATCTAAACGGTACAAAGATATAATGGAAGCAGTGGCATATGTTTACTTTTAATTATTTGAGTTTTCCATGGTTGTTGATATTTCTGTCTTAATAACTGAGGGGATAAGAGAAAGTTTAAGTTTAAAATAAAATATTTTTTTCTCTTGGTCCTTATTTTAAATGGGTCATAAAAATACCAATAATTATCGATATCGACCAATATGAAACTCGATATCACGATAGTTCTTAGCCATATCGCCCAGCCCTATTTTGAAGCCCAAATACAATCATCAGAATCTAAGCATAGGCCGTGTGACACAAATTTCCATTTCTATTTAAACTCTGCAAATAATTAGAATAGAATAGTTTCCCGGAGCCCAAACATTAGACGCTTTTCCACTGTCTAGTCGAACGGTTATAAGAACTGTCAGGTACAGTTTCAGTTGTGTTTCCAAACCGTTCTCATCCCAGAATTCTCGGCGCGGTTTACACAACCGTGATGAAACGTACTAATAAAGTGCGTCAGCGTGACGTCGCCAATCAGGATCTGTCACTTGTCTCTTCCCTGGCTACCAGCTTTTCTGTAGCTTGCTAAGCATGCTATTTTAAGCAATGTAAACATGAATTAGTAATAAAACGGAAAGAAATTTCGGTTCATCCTTCATAACGCAGTGGTTATTTACATCTCATTTCATATGTAAACATTTGTGTTACCACGGCAATGACTGTCGCATTCGAATTGCATTCCAAAGAGATCTGTTATCAGCCCCGCAGTGGAAAACGAAACCAGTCTGAACCAACCAGCTCGTATTGGCACGGAATGGAAGGGTTCTGCAAAGAGAACCATTCTGCACGATAGTGGAAAAGCGGCTATTAACACAACATTGTAAAAAAGTAAACTAGTAAGCAAATTGTGTTTCCTATTTGACATCATTATGTTTAATGTCCCTGACTACTTTTGTTGTCCCATTGAGCTATTTGTTAGCAAACACATATAAAATCATATTACTGACACATTTTAATGTCATAGTATAAAATCTGAAAATTGTATGAGCTTGTGTTAAAGAAGCATTTAATTATATCAACTATATCCATTTTATTATAGCTGCTATTATAGCATTAAAACTACTCTAGCGATTTTTCACACTAGCACATTTCAAATTCATTGAAAAACCTGTTAAAAATACAATCTCATTGTGACCTCCACTTGTTATCCAATTAGGAAACTCAAAGAAATCGCTAAAAGCAGTTTTAAACAGTTAATACTGTATTATGCATTTCTACACGTATGTTATGCAATAACAATAAGTTAACCAAAGTATAGTCTCCAAACAAACTGAAATTAAGCACCCTGTGATATGCAAAAGTGAACGTTACCTGACGTAGGTTGCGGGACACGCGGACCGCGTGCCAGGCATTGTCGTTGAATTTGCCGTCAGACGGCTCCACCAGAGCCTCAAAGGCACCGGAGCCCAGGTTGATGACCAGGCACACGGCCCCACTTTTCAGAGACAGGTTGACGTAGTCGGCAGACTTGCCGGTGTGAAGCAGCAGGCCGTTTCGCTGCAGTGTTCGGAAGGACAGGGTGATTTCATCTGTGCTGCTCTGGATAGGCTTTTGGGACAGGTCGTAGCTGAAGAACTCATTACCCTTGAACGTGGCCACTGACTCCACTTGGCCTTGTTGAAGGGAGATAGAAAAAGGCAAGGGAAGGTCATTAGAGCTGGGATGGATGTGGACCAAGGGTATGAGAACTGACTTCTCTTTATATTCTCTGTGTTTTATAGACTCGCACCGAACCAAGCAAACATTTAAGGATGAACAAGTGGAAACAAAGAATTAATGAAATGGCAATGCATGTAAAATAGTCATAGCGGGTTTTACAGCCCAGAAATGTTCAGGCAGGACTTGAGCCTTGATGTGATTTTGGCTAATGAGGGGTTTAAGGCCACTGGCTCAAATGAAGCATAAACGAACCAGAAATTAACAGTACAAGACAGCTGCAAGCATGAATCATTGTACACGTCTTTGACATGAGAAAATCTCACTGGATTACTACACGTTTCGTTATTCGCGCTTCCCATAGACATGTGAACCGCAGAGGTGAGTGATGTCACACATGTAAATGAGCGTAATCTCCTGCAGCGTCGTTCGCATCAGCTAATCGTGAAGGTCATTTATGCATGTAAAGCTTGCCTTCCTGAAATTAAACCGCGAGTGTGCAATTAAACGAGCTGAAAACGGGCTGTCAGGAATGATCTAAAATGAAACACAGCCGCACTTTTAAATAACGGTTTGATTTACCAACGCCACTGTAAGATGTGAAAGCTTTGATGAACGAGGTAGAGTTTCAAAATACAGTCATTAAGAAAATAGGTGACCGAGGAGCCAGCTTGTCAAAATATCCCATCTTCGTTATTTTAGGTCATTTAAAATCATCACTTTCGCAGACAGCCTGTTAGTTTTGCCCTTATTTCCAGGCATTACATATGTCTAGACCACACCACCTTTTAATCTTTGGGGATGTGCAACATGAAAGATTTTAAAACGCGGAAATTCGGTGGGTTGCCTGTGTGATGTAAAGGGAAGCCCTGTATAATTAGCCTAGTTTCGGGTTGGTCTGACCCCAATTGGACACGATTCTTAAGGCAAAGTGTTTACATAAGATGTGTTTAAAACAGTTACACAGCACAGCGGAAAGTGTTGAAGTCTCAGGCAGTTTTAATCTCGTCAACAAAATGACTGTTAAATCATGGTAATAATTAAATGATGGTTATTTAAACATACTGCTGAAGAAAATAAAAATAAATATTAAAAAAACTGACTGCAATATATTAAAAATAACAATTAAGTTTGGAAAGAGTACCATTGTTTCAAATATTCCAAATCATAGTCCGTTACAGCATGAGCTGAACGTAAACTGTGAACGAACATCAGTAAACTGAATCTCGCTAGTCGCGTTTCTATTACCCTTCTGTTCTATTACCCTCCAAATATGATCTACGAATATATGCCAAAATGTTTTGATGCTAGGATAAGGTGGTTTTTCAGGCAATTCGAAAAAGGTTTTTCGCAAAACCGCAATGAAAAAATTTTTTTTTATAAAAAAGAAAAAGTCATATGATCATTCTTCAATGTATTATAACCTCCAAGAAACACTTAATACATGTTCGTTCTGGAGTTTAAGGAGCATAAATGCAATAAAAAAAACTAACTTGTTATTTATTGCGACTAAACTCACATGCTAACTTGACTAAAATGAATGAATATGACTGGACAAAAATTGACTAAATTAGTACATAGTACATAGTAAATTAGTACCTTTAGCATAGCATAGAATAGCTATGCACACATAAAACCACACCAGTACTTATAGCTTTCAATCAGACATTACAAACAGCCTCCTAGGGTCCTAGATGCACTCAATTAAAGAGGCAGACCAAACTGTTTATGATACCAGATGTAGTAATTTTTCATAAAATTGAAACATGTCTACAAAATCAATCAAGTTTCTGGCAACACATCTCAAACGATCTTGTTTTAAAGCACCGGAACAGCAATATTCGTCCTTCAGATATGCATACATAACCTGCTCAGCTGCTAAAAATAGTATGAAATATTCCATTCCAGGTTTAACCAGCAGAGCATAACATTAATTTGAAGACTTGTGATATTTCATCAAGCAAGAAGGCTCAGACCATCAGTTAGGAAAGAAACGATTGGGCACGAATCAACCAACCAGACATCTTCACCAAGGAAATGTGACCTTGCAAAATTACAGCGGCAGAATCCTATCACAGTACCACTTGGTTCAGTGGAGAATAAACAGCCAGAGCGTGTTCCACAACAAGCAGACCTACCACGTACAGAGAAACTCTTTAAGAGATGACAGAAACCAAGCCCCTGCTGAGCCATGTGTGCTTAAGAGTTTGTTTTTTTCCAATTTCTCACTGACTACAGGGTGACGCAAAGAGAATATGACCCACAAAAGACAGGGCTATGACTAAGTATAAGGTAACGTTTCTAACAATAAACCGACGTGACATGATGGGACTCGACAGTATCAGAGAAGCTTTAAACTTTTCAAAAGTGCATCCTGAAAGTGCCTCAGATGTTACCGCTGCAGCAGCAAATGTTCTCAGATAGTAACAGCGCTTCTGACAAACGAACTGTGACTGAAATACATTCGCAAACGAAAAGCTTTGTTTGCATTAAAGGTGCAGTGTATAATTTATTAAAAGATTTGTTCTGATTCATCAGTCAGAGGACTGTGAGGTGCTTTCTGCCTGTCAATCGTTTTACATGTTAATAGGGCCAAATAATAAGCCAAACTGTATATAGTCAGCAGGAAGTTGAAAGCTTGATCATCGTTCAATTAAAGAAGCAAATTCAGGTTCATAAGAAGATGGTAGTTGTTTGTTTGTCGTGCAGGAGTAAAATAAAATAAAAGAGATACCACTTTATATTAAGTGGCCCTTTACTAAAATTAGATCAAAAGATAAAAACAATGTACTTACTGCATTCATATGAGGAGCTCAGATGCAAAATCCTCTAAGTGCCGTCAAAAATTTTCTTCTAAAATGAACATTTTTCGCAGGCTCCTATGTTTATCTTCAGGTATTTAATTTTAATGGCAATAAAAGGAACATATTTATTGCTAATAAAGTGAAACTACTGAACCTACAAATAGGAGTCTGATAAAAACTCAATTTAGAAGCAAATTTCAAGCGGCACTTGGAGGATTTTACATCTCAATATTTCATGTCGATTTGTAAAACACATTTGCCGCTGTTGGGGTGGGATATGGTTAATGTCCGGGACAGGTTTGGTGGTTATGGGTAAATGTAAGGGTGGGTTGAAGTGTAAGTAATAGGTCAACAGTGTAATTATAAATGTAATTACAGAAATTAATTACAGATGCAGGTATTAAAAAAAGGTATTAAAAAAGTGTGTACAGTATATATATATATATTTATATATATAAGAGCATGCAAGTACAAAATAAGAGTACGGTATCAACTGATTAATTTAAATGTAACTAATATAAAGTGGGATAGAATAGAATAGAATAGAATAGAAATAGAAAATTCTGGCATTATTACTCACCCTCATGCCGTTCCAAACCAATAAGACCTTCTTTCATCTTCGGAACACAAATTTAAATATTTTTGATGATATCAAAGAGCCATCTGACCCTGCATAGGCAGCAGTACAACTGAAATGATCCCAGATCCAGAAACACAGAAAACATCGGTAAAATAGTCCATGTGACATCAGTGGCTCAACTTGCAATGCTACATTAGGAAAATCCTTTTTTTGCTCAAAGAAAACAAAAATAACATCATTTACAACTATCCATTCTTGTTCCGCCATATTAGAGAGTATGTGTACACCTTCCGCAGATTACGTACATGCGTGTGCTTTCACCTGGATGCAAACAAGGCTGATTACATCACATATGTTAAAGCTTGCACATACGGTACGTTGTGATACTCTCTAAAATGGCGGAAGACATAAGTCACGGGAGAAGAATGGATAGAGTAAATAATGTCATTTTTGTTTTCATTGCACAAAAAAGTGTACTCCAAGCATCACAAATGTAAAGTTGAGTCACTGATGTCACATGGACTGTTTTACTGATGTATTTGCTACATTTCTGGACCTGGATCATTGCCAGGTGTACTGGCTCTCTGATATCATCAGAAATATCTTAATTTGTGTTCTGAAGATGAACGAAGGTCTTATGGGTTTGGAACAACACGAGGGCGAGTAATTAATGAAAAATGAATACAAAATTATTTAACTGAACCCTTTAATAGTGCAGTCAGTAAAAGTATTATAATACCAGGAAGGTGATGTTGTTTGCCTGCCATTCTCGCTCTGCCTGCTATAGCGTACTGTAAGTGAATGCACTGATGATGTAAGCTGTATGCACGAACAGTGTGTGCAGAGGTATGCAAATACATATGTTGACAGGCAGATAGAAAAGTCAATCAAAAAGCTCATATCCTATAACTGTAAATTCATTTAGACCACTTAACAAAAACGTTTCTGAAGACAATCACCTACTGCACCTTTAACATTAATAACGTGATCTTTTTAACAGCATACTGTGATTTTATTTTAGCAGGATATTGGCTATATATATATAGAAGGTCAAATCAAGCTATGAATATAGTTAAGACAAGGTGTAATTGGTCAATATTAGAAGACCTACAAGTGTCGCTGCAGAAACATAGAAAGTAAATAGGGTGCATTTTTGATTTTATGTTGTCTTTAAATAGAAATTCTTTGCAAAGTAGAACATGTACAGTACATGACACAACATTGCGAGTGACAGTTTTGTCAACCGGGCCTGAAACTCTCTCACACTGGCCCTGGGCCATCTGGCCATCTTTACTGTTGAGCCTAATAGTCCAAAAATGGTCTAAAAAGCAGGTTTAGCATTAATTTGACAAGTAACGTGTCTGCTAGTTCTGAATAATGGCTATTTATATTCACCACGGTCAGCATTTGAGTAAATGGGGAAAGTTCGGCTAAAAGCGCCAAATAAACACACTTCACTGTTAGAGCATTAATGGCGCTCTCCTTCCGGCCAAGCCAGAGGAAAATGGAGCAAAACAACAACCACTGGAATCGCCCCTTTACAGAGAGTCTGTAAAGCCAGCTTTAGTTATGTGCAGATATGTGGTGTTGCTGATGAGATGTCTAAATCTTCATGTCCAGCCTCCGATCTGTTACTTCAAAAGAGATGCGAGAAATAAACAGCGTTCACCCCAGACCTTCAGAGCGTGCTGACGGGATGCTCTCTGTGTAGGCTATAGCAGAATAGCCTGATTTATTTACTTAAGACTCCTTTGTGTCTTTGAAATGACAGGACTGGAGCAATCAGTTCTTTAGGCGTCAAGACTTACTGTCATTACGAACTAATGTCCATGTCTCAGATATGAAAACGCTAACACTAAATGAGAGGGGGTGTGAAATCAACAGCGACAGACTGGGAGAAGGAAAAGAAAGGCAACGAGGTTATGAGCTGGAGAGAAAGACAGAGAGGGAGGACATGACATGGATTGCGGGGACTTATGATCAAACTAGGGGTGGGAGGGAAATAAATCCATTCACGGAGTCGCTCTCAAGCGATTCTGGCTCACAAAAATTACGAATCGGAATGATAGAAGAATTATTATTAATTCTGTTCATTGAAAAAGCATTTGAAGGACAAAACGTTAGAGATACAGAGTGCAATTTAGTGTGTGATGCTGCAAAAATAGGCACTGAGGTCATAGTAATTGAGGATGGAATCACGCTGGATCTGACAAAAATGTCTATTATTTAACAAGCATTTAAGTCCTTTACAATGTAGCAATTTTTGTTCCAGTTATGCATAATGATTTATACAGTAGTATGCTTTGTAGTATTTTAGCTTTCTTTGCCATTAACACACACACACACACACACAAAATGTCATTAAATACATTTATTTCATACTATGCGCACTTCAAATCCAATATTGACATTCACATAAGGCATATTAATATAAAACTGAGTTTATTTGGACTATTTGCTTCCCAATGCACATTTCCTACAGTCATTTTATGCCTAAAATGTGTTTTTTAATATCACTGTTGTAGCGTTTGGTCCAATCAGGCACAAACTATTTGTTAGTTTTAACAAGTCCCCATAACCTCCCCCCTGATGGGCTGCTGATAAGGCCCTTCAGTGCCATGACAACCGCCGTTTTATTGCTTCTTAGGAATGTTAGCAAAGCAACTCTGACTAAGTCTAAAGACAATGGACTTTTCCCTAAATTAATTCAC
>JAUMHR010000031.1:4740516-4756092 GCA_032361145.1 Enteromius fasciolatus
AAGGAAAGGAAAGGAAAGGAAAGGAAAGGAAAGGAAAGGAAAGGAAAGGAAAGGAAAGGAAAGGAAAGGAAAGGAAAGGAAAGGAAAGGAAAGGAAAGGAAAGGAAAGGAAAGGAAAGGAAACAGAAGAAAAGAAAAAAGAAAAGACTGGAGGCAGCCATCTGTGACAGTTTGCAGAGTATATTATTTTAGCTTGCCATAGTTTTTTGCTTGGTGTCAGATTCTTCAAACCACAACAAGGATATACAACAGTGTAAACGCTCCAGCAGAACCCCTCCAGCCCTGCAAGACTGCAGTACTGTACAAATAAAAGCAAAAGCCTGCTTTCGTCATCTCCAGGCATATGAGAGCATCCCATTAATGAGGAACACTTGTGCCTGTGTGCAATTCTGCTTATGTGCCTTTTAAAATGGTAACCATATTGATTTTAAGAGCTCCCAGCAGGCCCGTGTTAATGCTGTATATATATATATATATATATATATATATATACACACACACGGCACAGAAGCGGTGACAATAATACAGCGTCTGACCAGCACTGCAGTTTATGCACCGCTCATGCATTGGCTTGAGATCTCATTAGCATGCCTGATGCAGATGTGAGAGAAAAGATGCACACACTGCTGATATATCGCTTTGGCCTAGATTTCCATTGTGGCGAGGGCAGCCTTAATTGATACTGACGGCCCTCTTAGCTTTAAGGGTAAAAGCCTGCAAAAATTTCACCTGGGAGGTTTGACAAGGGCATGGCGACAGAGACCGCTTCCCACTCACAGTCTGGTAATATTGTTAAATATGAAAAGACACGCGTGTAATTAAACCGCCACCGTTTGATGAGTCTCTGCTAATTCTTCAGAGGATTCGTTATATCAATACTTAACTAGAAATAATAATTACACTGTGACTCTTGATTATCTATGCATTTTTTTAAATCCTCAAATACTCCTCTGCGTTTGATAAGTCGGTCTTCCGATGGATAATCCCTGTAGTAAAAGAAAGGATTTAAGGCGTACGGAAACCAATTGTTCCTTTTAATATTGTCCTTTACCAGTGTTAAATCCAATTTGCTCTATCAACTTTCAGGATGATTTATTTTCGATTGCAAAGCGCCACTTCCTGCCGACTCCACAGTGGGTAACCTGAGACTGAATTAAGTGAAAAGCCAAGCGTGAGCTGCCACTGTCTTTGTCCTCGCTGCCTGTTCAATTAGAAGAAAAAACGGGCCAAATGTATTTCTGTATGAAGTCATGCAGATTTGGCCTTGGGTTTAACACCGTACCGCCATATGACAGACTGATACTTCTCCGAAGGGTTGAGACATTGCTGAGTGGCCCTAATTAGTCTACATATGTCACCTAGAACAGTTTCTATGGCAAATTGCTCTCCCGTGCTCCAACACATGTCCATGTTTTCATCAAATTAGTACGGGAATATGCTACACATACAGATCGTACACGGCTAGAATTGCTAATGCAAACACATAGTACTGAGCATTTTCTGGCCAAATACATCAGTCCAAAAGGCTCGGACATGATTTACTGTTGCCATGTATTGGATTTCACATAATAATGCGGATATAAAATGAAAGATGTCTAACGGTGATGGCGCTGGTATGATTTAGAGGATTATCACATTGGTAGATAGCACGGTTTTCATTTATATTTCTGAATCTATTTGAACTAGACTCCCCCCATTTTGTTTAGCTACATTTTCAGTATTAAAATGACTAAAAGAAACCATTTGATTTGAATGAAGCTGACAACAGGATACAAATAATGTGCTATCCTTATCTTTCAGTCGCATATGTTTGAGAAGCTTTTTTGCTTATCAATCCTTTATTTACAGTTAAAATAAACAGTTGTTTTCTAAACAGCTGTAAACATGCAAACCCTCTGAACCTGATCTGATGAGATCTACATCCAAAGATATCTCATTAGCTATAAATTCTCAAGGCATTTTAAGAGGCTAATGTGCTGTAATACCAGACTATCTGAAACACCCCACTGTAAAAAAGTCGACCTAAAACGAAAGTACCAGGAACTTGGTGCTGGGCGATTTGGCCTAAAATTAAAATTTTGATTAACTGAACATTTTAACTCGATTACGATTAATGAACGATTATTTGTTTTTGCCCTGATTGTTCACTGACAAATCTTGTACAGTAAATATGCTCCGATTGCTCACATAATACAAGTGAGAGATTTTTGAATGAAGGGAGCATTACTTGATTTTAAAATAATTAAAGGAAACACGCATCACTTCTATCTATGATTATTTACATCAATGTTGAACAACTGAAATTAAAGCACATATTGCCTAAAAATAACAGTCACTTTGTTCGTATAAAAAAAGTAAAAATAAATAAAATCATTTTCAATGTTTTTCTTATTAAAAGTAGAAAATAAGCAGTATCTCTTCTAAATAAAATAACTCTTGTATATCCTGTAAATAATATTTTAAACAGTGCGAATGCACTGAATGAAGCGAGTAAACTCAAAATGTTTAAGCGTCCAACTACGCGTGAATAGCGTGATTTATTTGTGCAAGTCGCGTCTGTTGTGCACGTAGGGTAACGTAACGGAGCGGGTCACGTGACTCCACATTCAGTATTGTTTATCGAAATAATCGTCCTGGAAAAAATTTGATCGATTATAGGTTCTGAATGTCGATTACGATTACTTTTCAATTAATTGTCCAGCCCTACCAGGAATCCATATTTTTGAGCTCATCATTTTAAAATAAAAATGTGAGTGTACAGTATGCTGGACTTCTCCAGTTTTTTATTCTTCTCTAACTTTACGTTTTTCACCGATACACAGAGGCAAGTCTGTTCCTGTTACCCTTGATTGCATGTCACAATATGGAAGAAAAGATCTTCTGTTTTATCACAACTTAAAAGGAACGCATCATTCTAAAATTGTATGACTTTCTCTTCTAAAGAATGCAAAAGGTGATTTTTTTTTAAGAAATAATATTTATCATTATAATAATAATGAATGTTAACAAGACCTGGGTTTGTCGAGCAGCAAAAAGGTAAAAAGCACCACAAATGCATCACAGGCGAGGTCTATCTGACTTGCATGATATATTCATAGACCTCTGAAGTCATTTAATAGCCTTGTTGTGTGCAGAACACACAATTTAACTCCTTGAAAATGTTGACATCTGCCCAAGTTTCAACTCACCGGTTCACTGATCAGGTCACAATGAATAACAGTTCACTGGAGAGGAAGATTATCAGTAAATATAGTCTTAATTTCAGTCTGTTCCTCACACAAAGCTCACATAGGACTTTAGACTACTTGAAGCATTGTACACAATTCATACTAACCAGTCTTAAGCTGCTTTTGCACCCTTTTCAAATCATCAAAGTCATAAGTGCATAAAAACAGCGACCAGAATATGGTAAAAAAAAAAAAAAAAAAAGAAAATCACCCTCATTTTGTTTCAAACATGCGATGGCAGAATTTACATGTTTAACTTTAAATGTCAATGCCGCCCTGCAGTTACTTCATAGATACTGCAAACATTTTTGCAGTTTAAGTGCAGAGGAAGAAGATAAGACAAATACTCAACCAAACGATTAGAAAACAGGCAGACCGGATCAGATAATGGTTAATAATTTCCAACTCCTGAGCCCTTGAGTTCCTCAAAAGCAAACATTTTACCATTTTACCTTGACAGCGTTATCCAGTACGGCATTGTGATAAGAACATCTTCAAGTTATGTAAGCCCTTGAAGCACATCATCTTGCTTACCTTCAGTGCAGTATTTCCCTTTGTAGCCTGTATTGGAGCAATCGCACAGCACCTCTCTGTCCTGAATGGAGCAGCGCCCTCCGTTGCTGCAGGGGTTTTGTTTGGTACACAGGTATTCCAGATCGTTTTTCACACCCTGACTGTCCAGGAGAGCAGGAGGAGTCTCTCCCAACTTCAAGTTGGCGATCAAGCCTCGGAAAGGCGGCTCATATTTGACCGTGCTGGATGTAAGGGCCGAGAGACGCACGTCTGGTGGGATCCCACCGACGTACAAGTCGCTAGCCACCATCATTTCCCTTCGCTTGGACTTCACCTCCGCCACTTTGCTCTCCCCGTCCATCGCCAGCGTGGTTTCACGATAATTCCTCGTGAGCAACACACGATGCCAGCGTTCGTCGTTGACGTGTGTCTCCATGTGCAATGAGGCCGGCTCGCCGCAGTGGATGGCGAAGCGCAACTGCAGACGGCCGTCGTTGATCAAGAGCTCCAGGAAGTCGCAGTTCCCTCCATCGTCCAGGTACAGCACCACAGCTTTGCTGATGTTGGTCTTCATGGTGAAGCTCAGCTCTCCAGTAGATCCTGCCTCCCAGGGTCCATAGCGAACCCACTGACCGGGCAGACCGTCGAACTCCAGAGCCGTGGTGACTGCAATGGCCACCATGAGCCCCAGCCAAACGGAGGCCTGCGAGAAGTTTGCGCTGCACCTCCACTTACACGTCATCATCTTCCAAGCGTGCTCCTAATCCTCCTTTTCTAATGTTCCGTTTCTCTTAATCCACTGCAGAGGAGAGATTTATTCCCAGTCTAGCGTATTAATTTATCTGGCCTTTCGAAAATAGCGCTGCAGAAATAGCAAGGTCCCAGTTTTCTAAAAACCCCCTAATATTTCAGAGTTTCTTTTCACTTGATTCTCCATCTTGATTCTCTTCTGAGTAACTCCATTGAGGAACACTTCTGAAAGGCCGTGTATTAAAAAAAACTCACACGGTACTTAGCGCTTTGAAATCTAAAACTGCCCTAAAAATCTAGTTGACTCGACATGTTAAAAGACCGATTTATGCATCTCACCCTCTGGTTAAAGTAGGATTACTGCTGCGGTTGTATTTTTCGTTTTGTGGGTAGTAGGTCAAATACATGATTTCTTTCCCCGGAAAACCTCAGCTTCCTTTAGAGAAGGGCATCTGCATTCCACCGGCAAGATGTCACCACCAGAAATCCTCTGACCAGGCCTCTGAAAGTAAAAAAAACAAAAAAACATACAGTATGTTAATTTATGACCAAACTCGAACACTCTCCTAAATTCATATAGAAGTGTAATCATTTCTGGCCTTTAGTAGTGAATTTCTATTAAGGAACCAGTTTGATCAGAAAATCAAGACCTGGCAGTGTGATTCCCTCAACTCAGAATCTTTAAGCATAATGAAATCAATCTTTAATGCACTTTGCAGTGTAACAGTCTGGGCTAGTTGACTGATCGGCAAATTTGCAAAGCCAGTGAGGGGATCTGTTCACAGATGAATATTTACAAACCAGCTCGCAGCTAGTGTTTTAAACAGCTCTGAGCCCCCTGAAGCCCTCTCAGTCAATCAACACCTCTCTCTTTCACCCACATAGTGTCGGAGCATAGTAGTGCACTAGTGCGATTGTCTGATGGTGGCATGATCACACCACACCTTTGTTTTATTTGTGTGTCAAATTCATTAAAGGAAATATGCAAATCTGTGATAACTGCTCAATGCTTACAGCAAATCAACATTAACGTCTGATATTGCGGGTCAGTTTTGAGTGCTAGGCTGTGGAGTTAGCAGCAGAATACTGCGATATTACACGGCATATAACCAATCACATATCAAGAGTCTGGAGATACACTATGGTCGACAATAATGCTCATATCCATAATTGAATCATTATTTTATGAATTACTACTTGATCAAAATAGCTGATGTAAAAAATAATATTTGATGTAAACTGAGGCAAGATATTTCATAACGTTTCGTGAATATAGTATACAGTTATAAATAACAAAATGCAACAATCAATCAAATAAATAAATAAACAAACAAAGGCTGTCAAATTGATTAATTGCATCCAAAATAAATAGTTTGTGTTTACATAATACACACATATATATATATATATATATATATAAACACACACACACACACACTTACAGTATATATACTTAAGAAATACATTTAATATACACTGCTCAAAACACTGAATACAACACAACGTAACTCCAAGTCAATCACATCTCTGTGAAATCAAACTGCAACACTGATTGACAATCAATTTCACATGCTGTTGGAATAGACAACAGGTGGAAATTATAGGCAATTAGCAAGACACCCCCAATAAAGGAGTGGTTCTGCAGGTGGTGACCACAGACCACTTCTCAGTTCCTGTGCTTTCCGGCTGATGTTTTGGTCTCTTTGAATGCTGGTGGTGCTTTCACTCTAGTGCTAGCTTAAGACTACAACCCACAAAAGTGGCTCAGTTTTAAGGACATTACATCAAAGTTGGATCATCCTGTAGTGTGTTTTTCCACTTCAATGTTTAGTGTGACTCCAAATCCAGACCGCCATGGGTTAATAAATTTGATTTCCATTAATAATTTTTGTGTGATTTTGTTGTCAGCACATTCAACTATGTAAAGAACAAAGTATTTAATAAGAATATTTCATTTATACATACACACACACACACACGTTAATATTTCTTAAATGTATATAAATACACACAGTATACACGTTTTATTTGTAAACACAAACATTTATATTAATCAATTTAACTGCCCTTAAATAAATTAAATAAAGCATCATCATCATCATCAAGCCTAATTTACATACAAGATGACAAATGACTTTGATCTTAATAATGATATTAAAATATCCATGGCCACGGACAAATTGAAACAAACTGCTTGTTTTCAATGAATTAATAATATAATAACAAATGGACCATATAATAATTATTATTATTATAACAGTAATGTAAGTAAATAAATAGTTTGCTCTTATTACTATATATAAATAAGACAAAAATCAGCCTCATTGTTATCATAATGCATAATTTATGTACAAGATGACTACAAGTGACTTCATTAAAATATTCAGTGAATGAAACAATTCATGCTGATTTAATAAAATTGAAACTGCTCGCTTTCCATGAATATAATACACAAGTAAATCGCACCATAAAATAATAACAATAATAATAATAAATTCTGATTATACTAATACGACCACTACTCAAATCAATCAATCAGACTTAATTTACACAGACTTCATTAAAATCCCCACAGAGCTCCACCATATTAGTAAATGTATCACCTGTTAAGCTGTAATGCAGGTGGTTAGAGAATAAGATAGATGAATAAGGTAACAACTGAAGTGAGTAAGACATAAGGTTTTCGAGATGAATTACCACGCACAAATGTGGCGCAACTGCTCAGTAAATTTGGCCCAGGAAAACAGATCACTGTGCAGCAGGGTGCCGTACAGAGCTCAGGGGTCCCCTCTGTTCCCCTGGCCTAATCAGCATCCATAAATAAAGGTGCTTGCATGGCGGAAGAGATGATATTGAAGCAATGTGCACTCCGCGAGCGAAGAAAAATTAATTTGATCACACAAAACGCAAGCTTAATTTCTCATTTGCTTCTAATTAATTGCTGTGATCATGCACAAGAGGACTTTTCAAAAGACCTTGAAAGTGATAACAGCTTTTCTGCCTTTCGAAACCTGGCCTTAAATAATGCTGTCCACTCATTGGGGAAAAAGCATAAGGTTAAAATAGAAGGGTCTATTGGGTCGTTTTCTGCAAATAGTAGACGGGGAAAAAAAGATGAAGTGCTGGAGATAAATTAAAAGGCCTGTTTTGAAAGGCTAACGGCGGCGTCGAATCTGTGGAAAATCTTCAAAAAGGTCTTGTGAAAGATTACGTTCTCTTATGTTTGTCAAAGGATTAGTTACTACATTTCTTAATAGTCGTTCCATACAGCATGCAGCACTGTGCAATAAAAGCCACCGTGCACACATGGGGACGGGAGGGGAGAGAAGAAATATGAAGCATAATTGGAATGAAAAGTAGTTCAATTTAGATCAAATTGGCTCCTGTAACACTCAATCCTTTGCTATTCCAAATATATTGGCCATGTAATTCCGCGTTAACGTACCAGACAGACTGCTCTCCCTGCAGAAGGATTGTTTTGTACCGCTGCATTGCATGCATTGTTCTGGAAGTGACAGTGACTTTATTGTCTGTAAGTAACAAAACGACATAAACATAGTGTCTCTCAAAGCGACCCCTTCTCGAGCTCTATCAGCACATGCCAATGTGACTCGGGTGCTCGGCGTGCTCATTTGTAACCAAACAGGTCTTGCTAAACATATGCAGGTTGGGAAACCAGTTGGAAATCCAAATAGAAAGCACTCCTCTCTTTCTCCCGGTATGGTCATTGTCATTAAGGTCATTATCTGCCCTTGAGCGTGATGCATGACTATAACACAACGCATAACAATGAAGAGAGCAGGAGAGGCGGCCCTGACAAAGTGTTTGGCATGTTCCTGTCCACTCGTGACAGTGAGAAAACCCACTCTGAATTGTTATCTTCCCCCTAATGATGTTTTAGTGCAGATTTAAGCACTCAACACTTGCTGATCAAAGCCCGGTTCCCAGGTCAGTGTGCTATCTGAGCTAGAACCAAATAGAATTAGCCATGCTTTCTGCTCTTACATTGGAGAGTAATGGACAGCATAAGGATGCACTGAGGGCACTTTAGGGAGCGAGTCCGTGGCGTGAATTTACAATTAGCACATACGCAACAAAACGCCCACTGAATACATGAGCATCTTTTGTCAAGCTTATATTTAAAGATCACACTCGAATTAGCGCATTCATATTCAATTAAGCATTGCGGTTCTGCCTCACATTATTTCCTCTTGATGTTTCTTTTAATTAGCCAAATCAAATCGACATGATTAAAAACAGAGTCCTCCTCCACCACCTACCCACACAGAATGGCAGTTCCGGAAAAAATCTGCCCCCTTTTGTAGCTGCAGAACAGCATCCGGGGCTGAGCTAAGCAGGAATGGCAGATGGCTTGCAAACGGATGGTTCAGATTGTGCATTCACGACTTCTAAGCGCTCGGTCCATACGAGGAGAGATAATTGAGATGAGGTACGCGACCAGCCTCGAGGGAGAAGGCAGCCCGTTGCTGTAGCAGAGAAGCCGGCTGTCCTTTCAGCACCACGGACAGCAGCCAGCAAATATCAGCACCACGGACAGCGCCGCTGACCCACCATCAGTGAGAGCTCCAGGCTTGGATCTGAGATCAGTAGAGCGGCATAGGATGCAGCCGAAATCCCATTTAAGCAGAACTGTGTGAGGCTCAGAGAGAGAGAGCTATAAGCTTAAAGTCCCAGATGATTGGGCTAACTCCACCTGTCTGTGATGGACGAAGGGTTCAAAGCAAGAGCAGGCAGAGGCTAGCAAACTCTTTGACATGCTTTCTGTAATCTAACACCCACTGGACCATTGCTTCAACCCATCTTTGTGGAAAACCTGCCCTTTTTACTGTGAAGTCTCATTGGAGGTGGGAATGCATTCGACCCAGGGCTGCCAACCACAGGTCCGTGGAGAAAACGGTCGACATAAAACTCCTCTTGACATTTACAAACTGCTAACTAATTTACAACTTTCCATCTCATGATCTGTTAAGCATTATATCAGGGTGTTTCAAGCACTTATGTTCCAGGGCATGATATTTATATTTTTGCTGTATAAAGGTCACTTTATACAACACGCAATTCTACTTCTTAAATAATGACACTTATTGTTTTATATGAATAAAACCATAAAATCCAAAAACAGGACACAGACTTTTGATCTTAAAATATGAAAGTCCATAATAAATATACGCATGACATATTGTTTCTATGAATTTAGCCTTAACAAGCTTTAGTCCCTTAAGCGGATAAATGTAATTTCCACAATTGATTAATAAATTAGCATTAGTATTTTTATTAGTAGAAGCATTATACATTTGTAATTATTTATTGTTCCTAAAGGTAAATGTAAAATAGCTTGTACTATATAATAATAATAATAATAATAATAATAATAATAATAAATGTATCATATACATATATTTTATATAATGCAGTATAATATACTATAATAGTGATGCATCATTTTTTTCCACATTTTTTGAACAATTTCTGTATCGGTTTTAACAATATATTTACCTCTGGTATTATTATTCTATTGTTATTATTATTAGTGAAATACGACTGATTAAATAGTTCATATTATATTATATTATATCATTTAGTGCTGCCAAAATCACATTGATTAATCGCATCTGAAATAAATGTTTCTTTTTACATAATATATGTTTGTACTGTGTTTTTTTTATTATGTATACAGTATATTAAAACACGCACAAACAGTAAATATTTTGAAAGTATTTACATGTAATGTATTTATACATTGATTTTCTTATATTTCATATTATATATAAATATATTTAATATATAAACGTAATATATTATTTTGTTAAATATATACATGCATGTGTTTGTATTTATACATACATAATAAATATATACACAAATATTTTGTGCAAAGAAAAACATATTTTGGAAGTGACTAATTGCGATTGGAGTCTTGGGTCATGGCTGGGTCATAGCTACTGGATAGTTATTCTTTGAAAGCCCTAAAAATAAACATGTCTATTCCTTCTAATTATGCAGAGAATTCCGGTCTTATTAAATCTGAGTGCTTGCCGTTGCTTTGTAGAGGCTTGCTGGTGCTGTTAGGTGAAAATCCCCAAATGTACACATCAGGTGTTATCATTAACTTGCTAAGCAGGTAACAAGTGTTTACCATTTACACAACAGTAATAGTGCCTAAAAAAGCCAAATAGGAGCATACAAAAGGACTCACTTCATTGTACACATTTACACACTTAGCATGCTCTTGGCAACTTGATGTGAATACGAGCAAGGACTTAAGAACTGACAAGGGACAATTCTAGAGGAATGTGATCTTCATAAGCATTTATATCGAAGTTCAGCCAAATGTTGCTGGATAAAAGAGGCTCTCTGTGAATACCATTCATCGGAGTGCAGCAGGAGTTGCGATGCTCCATTAAAAACGTGTGTACGTGTATATGTGATGGAAAGAGGAGGAGAAGGAAGAAAGGAGGGGGTGAAAAGAGGGGGTGGACAGAGACAAGCAAAGTCGCTGGAGGGAGAAATAACACTCGCAATGAAATGCACAGACACAATTCCATTATTAAAGTGTCTAACATGGGATCCAAAGACAACTTTAATTGTGCAGGTGCCTAAAACGACTGCACTGTCTACATAAATTCAGAACATCCGTGATGCTTCGGGGGGAGAATCATGCAGAACGTGAAGGAGGGGGAGGAGGAAACCCTGAGAGGTGGAGCTATTTTGATTGACGCATGACTCGACTCTGGCGACAGCTGCGGAGTCCACTCAATGACAAATTGTCAAGCACATAATCGCAGGGTAAAACACACAAGATCTAATTACCACACATTGTCTGAGTTTCCCCTTCATTCGATCTTGCAGGTGCCAGAAATAATTGCCATGTCTGAAAAGCAAAGAGTAGGCAAAGGCAAATCGAAAGAGCTGCGGCTAATGGAATACGGGCCGAGGCGACTGTTGTTTTAAAAACCCCTCCGGTAAGAAACCATTGAGCTGTGAGGTGGTGCTGCAAGTATGCATGCGTTGTGTTTTTCCTGACATATTGCAGAGTATGCAAAAAAAAAGCCCCTCGGAATATCTGCTGTGTCATTGTGTTATCTGATTTGCCATTCTGTCTGTTTTTCCAGCACGCTTCCGCAGTTTGGAGGGTTTAACGGCTGACCGCGGGGAGTGCAAAGATGCGGGTTGACAAGGGTGGTCAAGATGTTGTGTGGCAGCTGTTGGAAGGGGAAGGAGCTTGGTGGCTGGAATGTGAATGGAGGCGAGGGGAAGGGAGGACACGGTCTTGGCTGACTGGATGGAGAAGCCCTGGAGACCCTGGTGTGATGTAGTGCAGTGCAGAGCGCGGAGCGAGCGATAAGGTCAGGGCACAGCAGATACAGCATGTGGGCCTGTAGTCCTACAGGACCGTCTCATTTGTTTCCTATCACTTCGCAGTCCAAAGGGAAGCCTGAGCAAGCAGGAACCAGGGGAGGACATAAATAAAGCGAGGCTCATGTCACATCTTGAGGATGATATGACACACAATGCTGGGATTCAGTCTGTTCCACTGGCACAGGGTCGTAGCTCCTGGGGGAAAACCACAGGACTTGTGCTTTCAACAATTATTTTCAATATTACAGTGAAAGTTGGAAAGTTGCAAACACTTGTCCTCTCTATCCCCTGTGCTTAGCATCCACGTACAGGCGAAGATCAGACTAGAAAGACAGCTAAATAGTCTGATTCTCATAAAAACTCCTTTAATTTTTTCCAACATCAGTGTTTAAACCTTTTAAGACAGACCTTCCATGAGCTCTGAGGTCATTAGGGAGAAGATATATGCTTTTGGAAAAGCTACAAGCTAGACAAAAATGGCATTCAATAGCCTCATTGACGGTATACAACTCCATTACCCATAACCTAACAATTGTTTGGTTGTTTGTTTGTTTTAAACAATGTTTTAGTCTTGCAAAAGCTAATAATATGTCATTTTAGTAAATGATTTCCTTTTAGTAAAATAGCCTAAGAATTATAAAATTATATAAGTTTGTAATACATTCGAAATAAATCAAATGTATTAAGCTGCAACAGACCAAACTTTAGCCACTTTTTTTATATTTTGGAAAATGTAAAATTACATTTTAATATGAACTATATATAATTAAATTAATCTCATAATATCAATTTTCAAAAATCGCTTCACTACTGTTAATTAGTTAATCTGAACTAACAATAAAATCGTATCGTCTAATTCAACATTTCTCATGCATTGCTAATAAAAGTGGTATCTGTTAACATGAACAAATTCAAATAAAGTCTCAGTTCTCTCCAGAATGTGTCTGTGAAGTTTCAGCTCAAAATACCCCACAGCTCAAGCATTATATCATTTCAAAAATGGCTATTTTGAGTGCAAGCTGTTTTTGTGCATGTCTCTTTAAATGCAAAAGAGCTGCTGCTATCTGCCCCCTACTCTGCTGACATGTTAAGTTTAGATGATCGTGTCTATCACGTTGAAATCATGCATTTTAAAGCCATATCAGTTTAAACTTATAATAAGCATTTTTTCTAAGCGCACACAAAACCAAGTTCTCTTTCATGTCTTATTGTGCTTAAAACTGTCAAATGCACACAAGTTTATGTTAAAAACACCCACAAGTTACAAAAACAGTCAGTTATATATTTTATATATTATATAGCTGGGACAGATGCTGATAATATAAAATGACTTGCTGCTCTTGACTGAATAACTTATCTATAGCTTTAATAAACAGACATGTCTTACTTGAATGTTCTAGCGTGAAGATAAACGGTGTGTGCCTCAATCAGGGCAGGGTTTCTGATAAAAGGGATATGTCAGTCAGTGGTTGTGGCCTGTGCAAAGTGATGTCACATTTTACAGGTTCTGCAAACAGCTTGTTCTGCGACACTGCTTATGATTTATGGGGATTAAACAAAAGGAAAGGTTGGATTTTTATCATTTTACGATGGTGAACACACAATAATTATCCATATATTCTTGTTTTGGTGTTATACTTCACCATAATTTAATGTACTGTTATATTCCATCAGTACATTTTAATTCGAATTATTTCATTACATGGTCTTTCATTCCAATGGATCTCCATTATTTGTAACAACATCAAAAATCTTTTGTCACAAAAAACGAGACAAACATTCTTGCCAGTAATTCTGAGTAACGCTCACCAATCCTTTGTCTATTTTTTTAGCTTCAAATCAAAGTTTGTATGCTTTGAGCTTGCTTTGATTCATATCTTAGAACTCTTTATTAAACTACCCCCATTGAGAAAACGAATGGGAACAAATGCTTCCAGAACAAAACATGGCCAGAGAACAACAGAATCCATCACAAGGCATTTGTCATTCGGACAATTCTCAGTGAATCTAGTCTATCATTAAATGGACAAGGATGAACCTCTCTGTTTCTAATCCAATCAATATATATCCACAACACCTCACAATGGATGGCAGGTGTGACCTCGATGGCTCTCGAAGGGAATCAAATGTAAAGAAAATCAATACGCTGAGAATCAACAACAGGGAAGGGGTGACAGTCTTTAGTTAACTGATGCTTCTAGCTCGGCCCACGCAATTCGACAACAAAGTCGTTGCCTAACTTGCTCATCCCGTCCCTGGCTTTTCACGCTAACCGGCTATGACAACTATGACACAAGCAGTCACATTAGCGTACCACTTCAGTTTGTATCCTGTGCAATTTACCTTCTTCAGTGGATACCAAAGTGACACAGCGGCATTAGTTCTCCCCCTCTCCTGTACGCAAGAAAGCCGTGTGTGTATTCAATGAGCAGAAATGTACATAAGCGCAGCACGGTCCCAAACTGCCGCTGGTAACCGCAACTGATATTATCTATCGCAAGCCATGCGAGATGGAGCTCAGTCATGAAAAACATAATACAATGTAGAGACATTATACAGATGTATGTGTACCATAAACAAATTTGCTGCTAGGCTGTTCAAGCTCATAAGGCACATTACAGTTCACTAGAAGGCGTACAGACGTTCTCGTCTGGTTCAAGCAGCGGGTTTTGGGTCGTACCCTGTACCCCATCATTCTCAGCGGGCTCTGCTGAGGTGGATAAACCCTGGAGCAGCGGTGGATGAAACAGTCACGCGGGGAGGATTGAGCCCATGAGAGCAATTTTGCAGATGTACAACACTCTCTAGACATAAATGTGCTGATACAGGCCATCCAACAGCCAGACAGATGCTGACATACATACAGAAATGGGCACGAAGCTGTGATGGGGGAATGTACTGGGACGTGCCACGCAGGGCTGGAAATTTAGAACAAACAATAAAGGGGAAAAATTATGGAAACTAACCAGTTTTCAAATAGAAAAAAGTAGGGGTTGAATGATTTATTCAATTTGGTTGCGTTAAAAGCAACCTGACCCACTGCATTATGTTTCAATAGAATATTCAGCCATGGTTCTGCACCTGAGACAAAAAAAAGCTTCAGTTGCAAAAGTGATGTGGAAGACTGGGTGCTGCAAAGTAATACAAAAGACAATAAAACCACATTTTTTTTTATTGTATTGTCCTTATTCATGTCCACGCAGCAACAAACATACTCTTGTTGTCCGACTTGCAATCAAAAAGCTTTTCTTCTTAATGCGTTGATCTAGATTTAAAAAGAAAAAAAAAGCCACGCCGAATGAACTTTAATGACTTTTCCCTGACCTCTTTTATTATTATTGACTTATTTATGGAGTTATATTTGATTCAGATTTATTCATTTGTATTCAGAGTGGTTTGGTGAATCATTTTGAGATCAGTTTCGAGAAAGGAATTTGTTCACTTCTATTGCTTTTAAGCGAGATTTACCTAACCTTGTAAAGACTGAAACAATAGTCAGAAAATCTGAGACAGTTTATCGAGCCTTTAGAAGAAAAATTTGCATGTGTGTAATATTCGGTACGTCAGGCTTTTATGGCTCATATAATACAGGAGAATATGGAGCTCACACCTCAGTTTTATTCAGAGTAAGTAGGGCTGGACAATAATTCGATATCAATATATATCGCGATAGAATTTTTTTCAATAACGGTGATATGATTTTTAAA
>JAUMHR010000031.1:4786702-4799401 GCA_032361145.1 Enteromius fasciolatus
AAAGTTTTTGTGTTTCTTTGAAAGTCCTGTCTCCTCCAAGTCATTGCCTCGCTGAGAGGCGCGGCACAGCGTAACAGCATTAATATGTGTTTAATTACTACTAATAAATGGCTAATATAGTAATATGCATGCTAATAAGCAACTAGTTAAGAGACCCTAAAACAAAGCACCACCAACTTTTATTTGAAATGATATCAAACTAAATATCAGCGTTACTTGCAAACAAATAGCTAGTACTGCTAGACTTCAAAACTAACTTTTACTTTTTTAATTTTCTTTTTTGCAATTTACTTGGGAATTAGTTGGTTACATAAAGTTATATCCCCTGAGGACCACACAAAGAAGGTCTATAAAATACTCAGAGAAAGCCAACCATTAGCATATATATAAATATCTAGCTGTTCACAGATTATAATTATGATGATTAAACATATATTATTACATATTTGAATTTTCATTTTAGTTCTGAATGTGTCAGGGAGGAAAGCCAGAAAAAAGCTTTACCTCTGCAAGTTCAACTGTGCATTTTCACTGCACAAAAATGAAAATGTGTGTGCGTGTGTAAGCGAGGAAACAAAAGAGGTGTGGAAATAGTAGAGAAAGTGAGCGACAGAGTGTGTGTGTAGGTTACAGATGTGGGTATTTCAGAGTAAAACTTTGTACGCGTGAATGTGTGTAACCATGTGTGTTATCAAGAATGACTCTCCTGGAAGTATTCTTGAATGTATTCATATGAGTATTTGGGGAGATGAGCAGCAATTTGAGTGCCGAAATGGTGAAACAAAATGGATAAATGCATATGGTGATTCAAAACAATCATATTCCTTCATTCCAGCTTTCAGGAAGAGACGAGCCATCATAAATAATACAAATTTAGAGTGGACCAAGATGACCCAGTATCCATCATCTTGTCACCAGCATGCATACTTTCCTTTGTATTTGAAACAACAAAAGCATTTTATAAGTTTATAAAAAAATATATATCTCTCATTCATCCATCACTCTCTATTAGGAAAAGTTAAATGCCTTGTGTCAATCTGCCCAGACTGATAAACTAACTAACACCGCATATCTGCCTGCAACGAGCATCAAACTATCAGAAAAAAGCCCAACCCTTGCAGAAAGAGTATCACTCTGCAGAGAGATTTTTTTTCCAACGTGGCATAAATGGCCTTGTAGGCTTTGACTGACTGTCTCTGAGCTTCAGTAGAACGTCACATACTCCATCGGCTTCAAAATCAACAGCTACTGCAGGGAAAAAAGCAGTATGCGAGCAGCTATTACAGTGAGGTGCCACAGGGCACACTACTGAGCCCGCTGCTATTCAAAACCGCACCGCAGGAACACAAAACGGCTTTGACCCTTCTTGATCTCTGCCTTTCTCTTTAGTTTTTTTCCGACTTGTGGGAATTTTGAGATGGCTGGGATGCATTCAGGTGAAGTTAATCGGATCTATAAGAACGGTCTCATCACTCATATGAGTTAGCCCTGCCAGCCGCTGGTAGCCTCCGAAAACACAATCCCATTACTTATGTCAAAACAAGCAATAATCAGTACTGAAATCACTCTAAAGTTTGCAGCAACAGTGCGGGGATTACTCATTAGCTACTTATGTAAACTTGCGACCTCTATGCAGCAGTGAGGGACAAAGGAGCGAGGTGGCATACAGTGTGTTGAGCTGTGCATGTTGCAGAACGAGCCTGCGGCGGAGCACTGCAGCTGTCAAGCAGGAGCTCTACCACGCATCCATGACTGATTACCAAGGGGCCGCTACGTCACACGTTCACGCGATGCAAGATGTGCAACCGAACTGTTGAGGAACAACAAATTTGTCCTTTTTTGTCTTGTTTCAGTCACTGTGAACTGCAGTTAAGCCTGAGGCCCAGTGTGTTTTGGACTCTCCTGCTGAGATTTTAATTTGTTTAGCTAAAATGTTCAATCACAACTTGCGTGCTTTAGGTTACTAATTAATAATAGGGAACTTCTGCTGCATTGGGAATGAATTTTTACACTCCTCTAGAGAATAAAATATCTGGCTGCACAGATAATAAACAGAATATGTCTCGTAGTGTCTCCTTCAGTTTAATTAGGTCACTTTTTGTCATATGGCTGAATGAATCGTGCCATTGCGGCAGTGGACACAGAACTAATACGATCAGGGCTTTTGTTAATTGGAGCACTGAAAGTCACATGGCTGTGGACTGGAAGCATGCACGCTGACAAATCACTGGCAATCACGCTAACAAAGGGAAGCCATTTTGCATATATCATCATCAGATTTAACACAACATAGAAGATGGATGCGAGGCTGGCGCCAGCAGCGTGGCATTTTTTGAAGAGCACGACATTCAACAACCAATGCTACATGATTAGATTGGGCTGCAAATGATCAGGATCGAGTAGGAGGTGACGGCAGTGCGCTTAGGCCACCCGGTACAGCTCACACAAGGCAGAAGGCATCTAGAAACCACCTCTGGATCTGTGTGGATCTCTTCCCCAGGGCTCGGCCACGCTAGCTCACCGGCAATGAGGACAAATGAGTGTGTTGCAGTGCTGACATCAGACTGGCATGGGGACGAGGAAGCCATGTGATGACTTGCCGAAGTGTGGCCTGGAGACGGGCCAGTCATCGCTGGCACAGCGGAGGGCCGCTGCTCCTCTCCGCCTCTGCGCCATGACGGATGGGCTGGCAGACAGCTGTTTAACATCACAAGATTTACAGCCCTCCCGTAGCAGCCGTCAGTCCAACACCTATCGGCCTGAACTAAATCTCCTGTCTCCTGCCTCTCAGAGAGGAGCAATCGGCTGTTAATCACCTAACCTCTATTGTTCTGCCATAACCGAGGCCAGGCCAACCCCTATCGCTCTCCTCTTTCTCCTCTTTCACTTTCACTCACTTCTCTCCCCTCCCTCCTCTGCCCAGGGATGTGTAAAACTACATATTTTCAAAAATCGACTGGTTGGAGGGTTGCCTGAATGACTAGTTGACTAATCAATGTTAAGGAAGCACTGTATAATTAGGCTTTTTGGGATTTTTTTCTCCAGACACAGGTTGAACATTTCTTATGGGGCATTAACATAAGACATATCCTTGATTTCCAAGCACATCCTAAAAATGCTGGGATACTTAAAAGTCTAAAAGAAATGGGAATAAATGCGTGTTAATTATTCTACTGTGAATAATATATCTATAATATATGCATGCGTTTAATTCTTCACCACTGTTCCTCGCTCATAATTTTTCCTCAAAATGTCATAACTTGATCTGGTAAAAAAACACTAACTTCTTTCTGGTGATGTATGGCACTCAAGTCATCTTAAACCCCTTAACTTTCTTACAATCAAGTTCTCTTGCTTTTTCAATAATCCATTTCACTCAAATGTACATCCCAATACAGAAGGAAAGCTCTGTCGCTATTTCAATTTCATCACAACTTCAAAACAACGTGCAAGACTTGACACAATGACCTGCATGTTGCTCTAAATAGGATAGCTTTAAAGACTCAATTTCAAAAGTACTGCTGCTAAAAATATCAAACGTCTGGATAAACTATTCGACCAAGTAAACTAGTGACCCCATTCCTATTCCTGCTCCCCTTTCTTTTTACAATCTCTCTTTTTCCCCCTCCATCCCTCCGTTGCTTTGTAATCCACGTCCCCTGTGTGCTGCTGGGAGGTCACTGGGCATGAGAAGGTGGATCAGCAGCGGCTGTGAATGCCGCAGTGTAAAGTTACACACTCCGGAGGCTCTGGATAACACTTCCGCCCTGATGGAATTGCGGCCAAACACACGCAAATGTTTTTTTATCATGAAGGGTAATTTTCATTTAGTTCTTTCATTACTATTACAGCAAGCTAATGCTATTTTCGATCCCCTAACTCTACTTAAATTATATTTGATAATTTAGAAGTAGTGATTTAATTAGCATGCTGCACTTTACAGTAACAGCTAAGACCCTATTTAGGAAGGTCCGTCTTTAAATTCACTCCTTCTAAAACACTGGCACTACATCCTTACACATGCAGACAGAGTTCTTTGAAAATGTACAGGACACCACATAACACTTACTTTGCCGTCCCTGCTAAGCTTTCATATAAAATAAAGGTAAAAAGCTGTTCTGCGCAAACACCTTAATAAACCCCTGAGATAAATAAATAAATGTAATTGTTTCAGTGTCCTAGAAATGCCTTAAAGCCACGCACAAAGGCTTATGCTGTTTTTAGGATTAGTATTTATTTTAAAACATTGATGTCTGGGGATATGTTTTGCAAAAACAAGATGTTATTTTTGCAGTCGCCATGGCATGATTCCACAAAGAGCAGACGTTTTGATTGTGTGTGTGTACAGTGACTTTGGAATAATGGAGGACGTTCTGGCACAAACCAGGCCTTAACATCAAAAATACACAGAATATGCAAAACTATGGAAAACTACGGAAACCTGACCCGGTTAAAGCCATCTGCTATGCAACTATGCAAATGCAGCGTAAACAGAGCACGACTACGGTGGAGCGGGGAAATAAATTGGAGGGCAGGTCACGTGACCTTGCACTTAGTTTATGAGACAACAGGAATGCTAGGTCGCACATAGAGCGAAGCATTTACTCTACTCGCATCTGCCCACCCCTCCTCCTACACGCTCTGGCATCTGGCACCTTCTCCTACTCTGTAATGCCAGGTAATTACCTACCCTATCTGTTGCTGCTTACCCATTCTACCTACTCTCAAAACATTCAGGAAAAGCAGTGGGCTCCTTTAATTATCTGCTTTCTGCATCACTCTGGAAGGCGTCCAAGTCTATCCCCCTGGACCGCCTCAAAATAAAGCAGGGATTCGTACCAAAACCAGCCATGCTTGTGTCCATAGCGCAGCATTATAGTACGAGTCGTGGGCTGCGCTGCTTAAGTTTAGTAGCGCGGTTCAAGCAACACAATGTAATCTGTGGCTTCAAAGGCTGCCTGACCTGGACCTCTTCTAATGATAAGTGCCTAAGCGGCCTTAATCACTGGTTTCACACCAATGCAAACGTGCACAGTGTTTGAATGCTTCTCAATGACCTGAGGTCCATTAACAATTCATTTGGGTTAGCAAGTAAAGTTCATCCGATGCCAATGAGCGAAATGGAAAGGAGGGTACAACATAAAAAATAAAAAAAAAATCACTTCCCTGGAGGTGGAAACAGACACGAGGATCTCGGCGGTGACCTTTTTCCCAACTTATCATCATCCGGAGAAGTGATCCCTAGTGTTTTTTTTCTCTTGCTTTGGCTGGCATGGGGACTGAGTCACACGTCAGCCTGGATTAAAAGCTGCCCGGTACTCCAGGCCGTGTGTTGCCTTAAGAGAGACCATGTGTTTGCGAGCGTGGACGAACTGTGCATGCGTGACCTTGGACCTTGATAGAGCGAGCATGACGTGTGAACACTGCGTGACCGTGTGTGTGTATATGTGTGCGTCTAGTGGCTGCCATGCCATTCCAGCACCTATACCCGTTCTCCGCACTCTCCTTGGTATACCGATTTGCTTCAGCCTAAAACAAAAATCCCGGGTGCTGTGTCTGAACAAAGTCGGGGTTGATTTCTAGACCCCCTAGTGACTTTAGAGACACAACCAATTAGCTATGAGCTCACATAGACACAGTCATGTGACTCAGCTCGGTACAAGGGCCTTTCCTTGATGCCATTCCTTCATCAACAATACTGCAGAACACAGGGCAAATAAATGAGCTCCACCAGACAGAGGGCCAGCTCCTCCGAAGCACTAAGCATGCAGCCTCCTTCCCAGACCTCAGTGAAACGCTCTGAAGCTGTGGATGTCTGTCCTCCCTTAGGGTGGATCATTCCTTCACCCTCCACAGCATCAATAGACGGCCGTCCGCACTGAAAGAGAGACTGTACATGTATTGCACATCAAGGATCTGTCCATGCAAGAAGTGCTGAAAAGCGAGACAGCCAAATAGCAGGAGTCTGGCGAGTGAGTCAGAAAGCAAACGGAAACAAGGCCTGATTCTTTCTGTAGCTCTTTTTAATATGTGTTCCTGTGACTGCGATGGAATGGATCTGTGTCGCATGATATCAGAAGGTAATGATTGCCTGCAGCTACACTATAAAGATTAAAAGAAGACTTTCTATGTAGACAATATGCTAAGGAGATGTCATAGAGCTATATAATTATGTATTTTAAAAAACCTTGTCGAGCTTAAGGTTAGACAAATCCACAGACAATACAATTCTGGAGATAAATCAACAAATGGCTATTATTAAAATGGCACATTATGTTGTATTAATAAATAAATGCAACACTTAATAAAAAATAGATATAAAAAAGGGAATTTAGGTATGACAATATTATTTATACCAATAAAAAAATGAATATTCATTTTAACAAAAGATTACGTTTTCTCAAAATATTTTACTGAAGACAGCATTATTAAATTGAAAGTGTCTTTACAGAAGACAGCTACAGAAGCTAAAATCAATATAAAAACAGCCTTTTAATTACCATGTTACTTTTTTAAAAATTAAATTAACCTATCAGCCAAATGTAAATGAATACATCAATAAAGCCAAATAACTGGTATAGTACTAATATATTGAGCATCCCTACACTCAAAGTTATTGTAATTTTTATTAATAACAATAATAACTAAAACGAAATAAAAATTTATATATTAATATAATATTTTATTATAAAAATATATATTTAATTTGAATTATAAATAATTATATATTGAATTTTATTGAATTTAATGAACTTGTTTAATTAAACATTAACTCGTTATAAAAAATATAGGTTAAATAAAAGTTAATGCATTCACAATTAAATTACAATTCTTTTTTTTTTTATTTAATCACCAAGACTACTATCAGACATATAGCCCAGATTGCATCCCTAGTACTCCCAAAGATATTATAATTGTTATTAATAAAAACAAAATAAACATGCAATAAGTATACAGTATGTATATAAATATATACATACACACAAGCACATATGTAGTATTCTCAAACAAATCTGTATACAATTCAATATAATCAGGAAATCAGTAACACCTAGACCAGTTTGTGATTGGTTACATTAAGAAATTGCTACATAATTAAATAAATAAATAGATGCACAATAAATTGGCAGAATTCTGTAATTGACACTTCACCACAGCAGCCGTAATGGTAATCTCAATTAAAAATAATGCAGTCATAATGTATCATACTGCATGTTTCCCTTTTGTTTTCGGCTCATCTCATATTAATAATTAAATAAAAGTATAGATCATCATGCAGCTAGTAAGCCTAATTCACACCCAGCATGAGCATAACAATGAAAGACATCATGAGGCAATGTTATGATGAACTACCATCATGCTAATTGCAAAATGCTTTAAAAAGTAATTAATTAAGCAGTGCATAAACAATCTGACAACTTGTCAGTTACCCAACACTAGGTCACTGTGTGAGCTGCATCAGGCAAAATTCAATCCTAACACGGCTAAATGTGACATTCCCTTCCAAACAGTTCCTCATACACAGACGCCAAAGGACAGCACAGAAGGACGAAGAATAAAAAAAATACCCAGCACGCTCACAAACCAGCCAGTCAACCTTCGTGTGTACAGACAGGGAAAAAAAAAAAAGAAAGGAAGACCACCTGTCCATCAGGAAAGCCACCAGCTTTCCTTCCTCCCCCTCCTTTCTCTGTATCTCTGAGCCCAATGACGGCCAGCGATACTCCTTATCAGCTGGTGAGATGAGATTTAGTTCCAGGCCTAACACTCATGGGAGGCTATTGATAATGCTGGTCCCCCCTTCTGCTCTCCTCTCATTTTCCTGAAGTGGGACTTGCCTCGCTTCGCCGAATCCAAACCGCAAGCATGACAGCAACTGCAAAACTGATTTGGAATCAGTGTAACGGGGTGACGTACCGAGTTCCAGCAATGGATGAATACGATGAGCCATGCAAAACCCAGATGCGCACGCTGGCAGTGGGCATCCCCTTAGTAAAATCCCCTTTTTCTCACTGCTACCTGGAAGGAAAGCTAGGTCAAGCTCCTGGTGATGGGCTGTGATGTTGTTTTGACATCTTTGCTGCTGCATAGCTGAATGAATAATCGATGGTGCTTGAAAACAGAAGGCATTTGATTTTTTTTTCTTATTATAGCACGGTTTTAAAAATGCTCATGAAACTTTCATGGTTTATAGGTACAAAGCTGGAAACGGCACAGAGCAGCTAACATGTTCAAAGCAGTGTTTTTCCATTACTGACCCATATCCCCATGGCTAGGAATCATTTAATGGTCTTCATGCACAGAGCAAAACCATCTGCATCTCTGTGTCCACATTTTTATAGCCTCGTAAATGGCTGCATATAACTGTCGAACTAACCTATTATGCTGACAGACAGCAACTATTATGTGATATTGATCGCTCAAGCCTTTCAATAACGGTTGTGTCGATTTGATCAACCGGAGTTTGTCTATAGTGTGTCTCGGTCGTAAACTTTAGGAACAGAAGTCTGAATATGGCCTACATTTATCAAGACTCAATTTGAGTGATTCACCTAAGCAGTTGGGACTCGTAAGCAATTAGTGGTGTTAATCATATACTAATATTAAATAGTGAATTTAATTACATCCATGATGTACTGTCATCCACAGCCAGCGCTACAGGATTTTCACACACCAGAGCCCAGAAAGATTTATCTGACACCAGCTCACAATCGAGTTACCCTCAGTTCTTCAGCCCTGGCTGCCCTGCCACAGAACAGTTGGTGATAGAGCTAATAGAGGGTTGCAACATGGCAACGGCAGAAAAAGACAACAGATGTTCAAGAGGGCGATACAAAAAGGATTAAAACACAGTGTTTTGGTGGCTTCGTTTTTTTAGATGTGTTGGCATCCGTTACAGTTGGAGGCTGGAGAATTAGCACAGGCAAAAAAAATCTATAAATCGACGGACCTGATATAACATCAACTCACAATGCACGATTGTATTTATATTAACTAATATCAACAAATAAAATACTTTAAAAATGTATTGTTTATTGTTAGTTAATGCATGTATGTTAACTACTGGAAACCTATTGTATTATAAAATATTATCATAAGGATTATTGTATTATGAAATAGTCAATATAATATACGTATGATTGCTTGTGCTAGGAACAGACCAAAATTGAACCAGAAATCAACGAAATATCCTTTTTTTGGGGATCTTTTCAATTGATCTGTTCATCCAGTTTAAAAAACTGGTCATCTGCCACTCAATTTCAGTTCACTGTAGAAGATTATCACTGAAAAACAACTAAAATTGCAATATATTCATCAGGAAAGCTCTTTTTCTATGATTGCAGAAGACGTTATTCTCATCACTTTCATACTTTTTTGGTCCTTTCATGCCATTTGTTGAGCTTAATATCTTCAGTCACCATTCACTGTCATCATTTGGGTTTCAAAGAAACCAGGCAATCCCTAAATATGACTTTCTACAAAATAAAGAAAATCATTAGGGTTTGGAAGAACACCGGAGTAAATAATGACATCATGTAGCCTATTTGAGTTGCCTGGGAACAATTTTAATGTGACTTGCACCATAAAAATATTATGTGATGAACTGGACTCCCTGAACTCGTAAATGACGATGCATAAAAGAGCTGAACCCTCTGAAAACATTCGATATGACCAGAAACACTCTCACAGGCCTCTGGCTGTCAATTCAAGACGTCCAAACAATTTATTCAGACCATATGTTTACATGTAACCCGTCCTTTGTGAACTTGTCTAAAGGGTCAGATGGACATACCTTCTGAAAATGTGTTCAACGAAAACAAACATTTTATCAACCCGTTCGGAGGATAAAACAACCGCTTATTCAAACAAAAGGCTGTTTTATTCCCACGGCTTTTCCATTTCTCTCTCTCTTTCTCTCTCGTGCATCTAAGAGCCGCACATGGCATGACTCGAATGGGGGCAAATCAATACACACAGCGCCCGTTAGTAACGTTACGCTGGCACGCAGGTGTTCAAAACCATCACCAATAAGGGACATATAAAAAGCCACACTTCCGAGGGCTCAACAATAACACAGAACAGACAACATCTTCGCTTATGAGTCAACACCATCCGTTTACTTCCCCAGCCCCGCGCATCACCTGCATTTCCGAAAACACACATTCTGATGACAAAAGCATCTGCAGAGACACACAGAAGTGCTCTTACCTGGGTTTGTGGCTGAAAGTGAGCGCGCTTTATCTCCACTTCTCACTGGAAATTGTTCGTTTGTCTTTTGTACAGTCCAGAGAGGCGAAATGCGGCGTTTGCCCTCCCCTTCCACTGCCGTACAGTCGACGGCTGTATGAGCGCGTCAAACCGCTCCACCTGCATGCAACGCCACACAGCAGCACTGCCGCTCTATGCGCGGTCTCCCGGTGGCGGCTATGGGCGCGAAATGAGGGCGCGGTCAGTGGAACACCTCACCAATCATCCCGCGAGCGCTTCGCCTTTCAGCCTCAGCGACGACACGATGACTGCGGCACCGCTGTCTCAATGTCACTTACTTTATCAAAATCTGGACCACAGACTAGTCCAGTAACTGCGTCGCATGCGTCCCCCTACTGTCCCTTAATCCGTTTAGACCAGGGGTTCCCAGCCTTTTACGGTCTGCCGAAACACTAAAATATTTGCTTTTAACACCCTCTGGAATTTCAAAAATGTTTCTTATTGCTCAGTAAATATTATGAATAATAAAACTATAGCCTCAGTTTTTGTGCTAATTTTTTATACCGTGTCTACATTCCATTTAAACACTTTTATTGCACGGCTCTATGAAATAGCCTAGCTACTTGATTCTGATTGGCCGTTCTGAGGTTTAAGTAAATATTTATAAAATAAAAAATACTGACAATACAATAATGCATTTGTTTGTTTGTGTATGCATTTTTGCGTCTGGGGTACATTTTGCGATAATGCCGGGTTAAATGAACATCAGAAAGTCCCTGTAGTTACATCAAGAACCTCTAGGGCGTTCAGTTTACAAATATCTATACTTTCCTATTAGACAGAATACTGGATTTTGATTGGTGGCGAAGTCAAATATTTATAATTTATAAAAATCATTTTTTAATTACTTTTTTTAATTAATTTTTGTCCATGGGAGCATTGTATCTACTTTGTCTATTTTTTCCAAGTAACATAAATATTATTTCAGCTTAAGTTGATATTCATGTGTAACCTTTACATGAATATTAATATATTATTATAAATAATAAACATATTATTATTTTTTATAGCCATGCACATTTTGGCAGTAGTGCATCATATTTTGGCCTAATGACAGGATGAATGTACATTATATAACAGTCAATTAACCTGCAGTTATGAATCATTATGAACCTGTGGCGTTTGGAACTTTTTGTAAAAACTTCTGTACTTTACCAATGTGCTGAATGTAGTAAAGGACTTGCTTCTTGACAGCTGATGAAGTGCTTTCTTTAGGCATGCAGGTGTGTAGTATATAAATACATTCCTGGATATACAACATCTGGATTATGGCATTGTTTTTTGACCTATGAGGTCATACTAACAACAACTGCAAATGTACTCTAGTGGGGGTGGCAGGGAATGTGTGTGTGTTTAAAAATGTAACCAGGAACATAATTCTTGCTACCTATAGCACTTACTCTTAAAATGAGCCACCTGGTTTCAAATCATGCAGCTCCTCAGCTCATGGCCTCATGGGACAGCAAAATGTCCGTTGTTTACACACTTCTGTAGCCTATATCAGCAGATACAGAAGGTGATCTGGTTTGTTTGTATGCTATTTATTGGGTACATCTATCATATCAATTGACATAAAGCTTTTTGCATATTCTATTTACTATAAGAACACCCATGGATGACACATTGAAGGTAAGGTATGGTAATCACTCCATAATACAACTGAGAGTAGACGTCAGTGTAGCATGTTTAATTGAAAACCAGTGATAATTTGTGCTGTCATTAAACATTGTAGATATGAGAGTGTCACTAGGGAAAATGAATGTTCTGTGGGTCAAGTGAGACACCGAGCACAGACTGTTTACCATATCATTTTACCACAGAAAGTAATTAAAAAGAGGTAAAATGTGTAACGATCTTTGCTTCAAAAGAATTTTTAAACGCCAACGCGCATGGATTCACGCAGTTGATTATACATTAGCTAATGCTGCAGGCTGTTTTATAAGTTAAACATTTCCAATGTTTTTTTGTTTTTTTTGCTGTTTGTCCTCAAGTCAAACAATATTAGGCGTGTATCATCTTTAAATGCATTAATGTTTAACAGATGACTTTACATTTGCAAGCTTTGTGTAATGAGCCAAATATTCAAACAACAGCTAGTATGATTAATGGTATCTCTGGTAATTCCCCCATGTATTACTCTCAGCTAATAACCTTAAGCACAAAGCTGGACCTCAGTTGTCTGCTCAGCCAAGATTTTTGTCTACTGAATTGTGGAGTCATGTGGTGTGACCAACAAACAGAAAACAGGAAATTATATTAAAGACAGGACTGTGTGTCGAGGACAATAAATCCCTTAAAATATGAAAAAATGTAGAGTTTTTATTATTTTACAACAATATTAATTTATTATTATTTTTTTTTTTGTTAACAACTGTTTATTGAATTTTATTCAAAAGTACAATATTATAAAACAAATATCAATTTGTGCAA
>JAUMHR010000031.1:4809720-4820327 GCA_032361145.1 Enteromius fasciolatus
GCAGATCCTCTCCAGTTCTGTCAGGTTGGATGGTAAACGTTGGTGGACAGTCATTTTTAGGTCTCTCCAGAGATGCTGAATTGGGTTTAAGTCTGGGCTCTGGCTGGTCAATTCAAGAACAGTGACAGAGTTGTTGTGAAGCCACTATGGTTATTTTAGCTGTGTGCTTAGGGTCATTGTCTTGTTGGAAGGTAAACCTTCGACCTAGTCTGAGGTCCTGAGCACTCTGGAGAAGGTTTTGGTCCAGGATATCCCTGTAATATCATCCTGTCCCTGCAGCTGAAAAACACCCCCACAGCATGATGCTGCCCCCACCATGCTTCACTGTTGGAACTGCAGAACAGGTGATGAGCAGTGCCTGGTTCTCTCCTCACATACCGCTTAGAATTAAGGCCAAAAATAATGCAGACCAGAGAATCTTATTTCTCACCATCTTGGAGTCCTTCAGGTATTTCTTTGCAAACTCTATGCAGGCTTTCATGTGTCTTGCACTGAGTAGAGGCTTCCCTCGGGCCACTCTGCCATAAAGCCTCGACTGGTGGAGGTGTGCAGTGATGGTTGACTTTCTACAACTTTCTCCCATCTCCCGACTGCATCTCTGGAGCTCAGCCACAGTGATCTTTGGGTTCTTCTTTACCTCTCTCAAATTTGTGCTAATTCGTACTAATTTGTATGACCTCACGATTCGTCTAAAACCCGGTGATGGGTAGGTTTAGGGGAAGGGTTCTCTCCAACGCCGGAAAGATGATTCCATATTTACACTGGTCTTATTTCTTGCCTTACCGTTCAGCAGACATTTTCCTTTCCTTTCTGTCTTTCAGCTCAGAAGTTCACTGAATGCACTCTCTTCCACATCATTACTAGACACACCCCTTACTGCTGATTGGCTTTTGTTTGGGTTTGTTTGGGTACTCTGCCCCGACCCTGTGTTTAACTGTTTCCATTACTTGATCACTATTGCTTTGTCTGTTATAACAGATTGTTTGATATGTACTTATATATATAATATTTATGTTTTTTTACATAAATCATGGCAGCATCCTTCTGGGAAGACTGTCAAACATAAACAGCTATTAGCCAATCCTAACAGTGGACGTTTACTTACGAGTCTTTTTTTTTGTTTGTTTGTTTGTTTTCATTCATTGTAAGCATTTCAATAATCAGGGTCATGATGTTTTTGATGTAAAAAAAACTTTAGAGTACATGACAAAATAATAAAAAAGGCAGGTAATTACCCATTTAAATCAGTTGTATTTGAAATAAATAAAAGAGATTCTGTACAATCTTATATAAATCATGTAAGCAGTGTGTTCACACTGAAAAATGTGTGATTTTCTTCACTATAGGGCTATGCTATTCATATTCATTTTTTATTTTCCGGTACATCTATTTTTTATAAAATGATTTATGATTACAATAATAAATTAAAATAATATGTTAAAGCAACACAATAACACAACTGTTAATTGGACAGCTAAACTAACTCAAAGAGAGAGATCTTGCATTCAAAATTAGAATTATATTTTATACTGTAAAAAGTTAACCATAAATGATACAAAATCCAATGTGTACTTGTGTAAATCCCTAAATGATTTTGCAACATAAACTCAATTACGATCACAGGTTATTCTGGTTTTAGGCTTCTGCACACTTACTGAAATACTGATTCATCCTAACCAAGTCTTGTTTGCATTTAAATGCATTTATTTAGCAGACATGCTTTTTTTGTTCCTGTTTTCTCTGCTGTTGTCGTATCACATTTCAGCAGTACCACAAGGTCATCGTTAGCCCTTTGTGTGGCAGCCTGTTGGGTTGAGTACACTCAGACATTCAGTCGGCCCACATTAACCTTGCTAGACCAGAACAACAAGAGGAACACAAACACAAACAGACACCTATACTCGCGAGTCTACTAAACGCAAGATTCATCTCCGTTTAAACGGCTGTCTTTCTCCTCCAGTCAGTCTTTTTTCCTTTTCTTTTATCCTCACACTCACCCAAACACTCATTTAGGATCATAAAAATCTCCCTCTCAGTTTCAGTTTTACCGCCTGTCTTTGTCTTCCCAGTCAGTCTATCTATCTTCTTCCTTTGTTTGACACACAAAAACACATGCAAACATCTATATGCGCTCATTCACTGTCTCTTGTGCACACAGAAATAGCACAATCTCTTTCTAACCCCCATTACAGTCATACAGTGAAGTGACTGACTTCATTATTCACCTTTGTCAACGCCCCCACATAGCTGCCTCTCTTTCTTCATCTCTCTCTCGTTCTCTCTCTCTCGGGTATGGAGTCAAACTCTCTGTCGCCATTCCCTCCAACCTGCCATTTCTCAGCTGTTAAGACACCCGCTTTAGACAAAACTAGTAGACCTGTGGCAAGATACTGTAAATTTCCCACACAAGAGGATGAGACCAACAACCACAATGCTTTTTTTCTCACCCTAACACTCTTTTTAAACCACGAGAGCTGTAAATGTTATGCAGAGTTGATGCAATTGAGAGACGTGATGATAGCTTTGACAACACAAGATATTGTCTTAAAAGATACGTGTCAGCCTTCATGACAAAAGGCGGCAGTGGCATCCCAAATCCGCACTCCGCTCAAAGACTTCAGCTCATATCACTCATGTACAGTTAGCGACGAATCACAGAATAGTCAAGGCTGCTTTTGTGAGTCTTATCGCACCTCTATAATTACTGCTATTAATTACACTTCCTGCGAAGATTATTCAGAGAGCAATCGCTTCATCTTAGACGTCTCCGAAGGCAGAAGCGCTTAGAGGTCAACCGCAACGTTACTACGCCAATGTGCCATCACACACCAGGACAAGCCGTCTTTTTCCGGTCACACCTGTAACGCTGTCATGACACTCTATCTTGCTATTTTGCATGACGATGACACCAATCTGCCATAGCAGACATTGCCCAAAAGAATGATGGTGAATGACAGTAAATACACCTTCAAGCCCCGGTGGAACTATCTTTCTCACCTCTCATTGCACCCTCGGCTGTCAATCACAGAGGTCAGCGCTGGGTGCGACCGCCGTCATGGCCCAGTGGCTCTTCTCTTATGCTAATTTAGCCCGTGATCTGCCACATGACATTTAGCTGCTGCAGTTACAGTGTGCTGTTGGCTACCTGAGCGTGTACCTGAGTTGCATGATATATGGCACACATGTATGCGCGTTCATGTCGGGGTAATGAAATATGTCAAAGTGGTGTGTATGTGTAATGGTGTGTGTTGGAATGTCTGTTTACATGTATGCAAATGAGTTTAGTCATAAATGGTTGAGTTTATAGCTACAAGTGAAAGAAAATGTCATGGTGCTGCAGGTGTCTGTTTAGAGGACAAAATGGTGGACCAACAACCTAGTAAGGTTAACTATTCTAGCTAGATATTTTAAAGGGATAGTTCACCGTCGTGTCGTTCCAAACCTGTAAGACATTCATTCATTCCAAGTAAACAAATCCAAATTAAACCCTGCGATATATTAATTTCCTAAGACATGAAACAATCAGTTTGTGCAAGAAACTGAACAGTATTTATATGCTTTTTTACCTTCGACGTGCTCTGGCACATCTTTGTTTGTGTTTTACTGAAGACACAAAGTCACCTACATCTTAGATGCCCTGGGGGTAAGCAGATAAACATCAGTTTTTCATTTTCACATGAACTATCACTTTAATTTTTAGGTTTATATATTTCTTATATATTATATTCATTATATTATATTTATATTTAATTACCATGCTTTTTTGTATTTTGTCTTTCACTTGATTTCTGTTTGTTCAGTTTTACGTCACGTCGCTCCGCCCACGCTATAATGTCATTGGACTAAACCAAATATCCACTCAGTGGTGGTTCTACATTGAATTACTCCCTGGGCGAGACCCCCTCTCAGCGTCCCCCTCCCTTTTAAAATTTCAAATAATATCAGAAAAGCATTCATTTTAAATAAAAATGAAAGAAGTAATAAAAAATTTGAAAATCAAGTATTGGATAGGGTTAGGGAGGACTTTATTTTCCCAATAAAGGTGTTAACAGTGGAATCTACTTAATAATCTGAATTAAAATGAACATTTACACTCAATAGGTTGATTCTATTTTATAATGCACTTCAATACTGAGGTGCAGATAACTGCAATAAGTGGTATAAATATCAGAAAATGCTATGTGAACTTGGTGTAAATAGCCGCTGCCAAAAAATGTGTGATATCAAGAAATATTTTACGGATTTATAGTATTCTAAATTGATTCTCAATTATTGAAATGACTAGACTATTCATTATGTTTCATGTTTTATACCTAATATTTATTATCATACTACAAATATGTATTGGTGTTGCATTGTTGTTCATACATGATTAATTATTAATAAAAAAATTTAAATAAAAAAAAAAACACGCACACTATTCCTAAAATCATGATAAGCGGTATGTGTTAAAACGACCAATCACAGAGTTCTGACATTTGATCCTTGCCTCCAAAGTCTCCAAAAGTCTACCTGACGAGTGAGCAGGGGTTGAGTGAGCGCTAGCACCATTTTGCGAAAGCGCGTTTTTGCACACACATTGTGTTCTGTGCTCTCGAAATGCTCCCTCACAAGAATGTTGGATACTGGGGCATGTCTTGTTTTTATGTGCGCTAGATTTGATGCTATTTAAACGCCATAGTCACAGGTATTATACGTAATAGAAAACCACGTTGGGGGCAGATGATTTTTTTCCCCAAGTGCTTGTGCCGGCCCTCATGTGCCATGAAAAAATGCCGCCCTGGGAGGCTGCGTCATTCGCCCTTGCCTAAAACCGCCACTTTATCCACTCATTGTATATTAATCATCAAGCATGCATTTGCAGAGCCAATCTGTAAAAGATTATAACATATTATATGTCGAGGTCCATAAAATCAAAATAAGCATACTGTCTGGTGTAACATTACAGAAAATAAAAGATATGTGTTCTTAGTTTAGTGCTGTTCTTAGTTTTGGTGAAAGCAAGCTAACTGAAAGAAGAGTTTGGCATTTGTTACTGACATCGTGCCAGCTTCCATTTTCGCATTTTAGAAACGCTGGATGAATTCTGGAAATTATACTGGAATACTGCTCCTAAGATTATAGAATACCTTAGTCAGTCACCTTGTTACTGCAGATAGAAGTTCCTATAGAGTGCTATAGAAACAGTCAGTGTCCTGAGACGTGTGTTTAGGACTCTGCATGCACACTGGCTCGTCTAGCATAAAAAACACATTTTAATGCTATTTGAGCAAAACAAAGAACATTTACGATACAGCTGTTTTTTGGTGATTTCAAACATAAAATTAAATCATAAGCTTGGTAAAACTGATTTGAAGAATTTTATGTTTCCGCATTCAAAAAGATAGGAGCTTGCATGCCCAGGAGGTGTTTTAAAGATGGCCGCCGAGTGAAATGACTGACTGCTCTTACTATTTCTTTAGCGGAAATAATAAAAATACTATGGTAGTATGCTATTACAAATTCAGTCACTTATTTTTGCATTTTAAAAATTGTGGTCTAATTTGTCTCACTTTTCCATTCAGTTTTGCACATGAGAATGTCTTATGTAAATAATTTTAGGTCACTTTAAAAGTTAAAAATAGTAGCATATGTTAACAAAATAAAGCGTAGCGTAAATTCTGGCAGGTTACGTTATTCAAGCTTGCATCAGCTGACTCAGGTGAACCCCCATCTATCTATAGGAATATGACACCTATCTAAGTGTCCATATATAAGGTCCTTCAGTATTATCAGCAATTTTCTCTTTGCTCATTAGCTAATTACATTCCTCCATCCATTTGTCAGTCAGGATCCAGCCTTCTTATTCTCCTTGAATCAGACTCATACTAAAATGATTGAACTTTAACAATATCTGCAGTACATTCGTTGGTTCTGTTCTGTTTACCCTGGGGGGTTATCGCTGCTCTCCATGCTCTCATCCATTTTAGGCTGCATGGATGCACAGAGAGTTCTTGTGTTACTTGTCAATCATCTTTGGCGATAGCGGTCCTGACAGAACGTATGTTTAATTAGAATACCATGGATTAATTGAATGTCTAACAAAGGATTGACAAACAAAGTAGGTTATGATATTTTTTGTAATAGGATGACTGTTTTCATTTAAGGTTGATTTATTACAATAAAGTTGCAATGGAGCCAAGTGGAACATTTGTGGATTATTGTGATGTTTTTATCATCTGTGTCTTTTTTCTGGATTTTTCTCCAAAACAAAAGGGTTAAAACTAGTTGAACATTTTGCATATCCCCATTACAGACTGATTGCACACCTGCACCAGTGATGTCGTGCATCCCCTGTGCCTGCCGGTGCCAGCAGCATTCATTTTGTGTGTGTGTGTGTGTGTTCCCACCTAATGATCATGACTTCTACACATCCTTTTTTTCTATCAGCTCACCGACATTTAGTACAAATTACAGCCATCAGCTCCACCCACGTTGCATCGTAGCCGTCGATTCCCGAGGGAGCAATTCTTCAAATCTTCTTCAAATCTTTCTTCCACATGCACAGGTAAGACGTGTTCACCCACAGGCCAGCATGCATGAATGGCCACACTCGCTGGCCCCGGTTACCCAATATAACCCTTTCAGCTGAACCCTGGCCAGCCAGAACTTGATTTAATTACTATCTCATTACTCTCTGCAGCTGCACATACTCCGTCGACTCTCTGTCCTTCTACTCCTGGCTTGTGAATTCCACTCAATTGCCCTGGTTAATGGAGAGAACACAATAAAGCATCCAACACTCCTGGAGGTAAAACTCCTCTATACGCCCCGACATTGAATGGGAAACCTCAGAGCCTGAATCGGCCTCGGCACAGCCTGGTTCTGTTTAGCGGCGCTGGGTTTACATGATCGCCAGCCACGACTGCAATATTGATAGACCCTCCACCATGGTGCGGTAATGCACCCGGAATGAGCGGGGAACTAAAATCAGCCATGCACCCTCACGCCCACCGCTGGCGTTCGACTCCGCTGTAATAGTTTCTATTTGTGGAAGAGGAAGGATATAAACAAATGCATTAGCTTTGCCTCGCCACAGGAACGATGGGGGAAAACAAGTCAAAGTGAACAGCGGGAAAGAGAGGTGGTGAAGCGGTGGGTGCAGAAAGGATTGGGGGAAGGCAGGAGTGAAATGAAAATGTTGCGATTGGGATGTAAAACTGCAAAGTGGCGTGAACAGATAAGGGACGGAGAGAGAGAGAAGGAGAGTGAGAGAGGATGAAGATGGTGTGAGTAGATCCAATCTCCAACCCTGTCAATCAGAACCGTAGTGTTTACTGCCCACACATCCCTGCCCCTTTTACAGGCATTACACATGCAGCGAAGACTGTCTCGCGTCAGCCGTATTGATCATGTGCCAGGGCAGACCGGCGGCCTCTGCCGATTGAATATGTTGGATGACTTCCATTGTGGAGCTCTGTCTTCAAAGTGGAGCCGAAGCTCTGGATCAAACGCGGAGTGTCGTAAGTGATTACGGACGGTAATGATAATGACTTTGTTCTGTTCTGGATGGCTGTTTGATGAAGTTTGTTCGGCTTCTTCTGCAGCTCTGAAGTTCAAAGAGGCATGCCGACCACTACTTGAAGTGAGTGAAATGGTTCCTGTCGTCAAATTGACTGTATAATAAAATCATTTGCAAGCTCATGAGCTCTGTAAATCTAGAATCATTCTTCTAGAAAATCAGTGCCAGAAATTACTCACCCTTTGCAGAAAGATTACTAAGGCAATCATTGTATTTTGGCTAAAATCCTATATCCCCAGGGGCGGATTAAGGTGGTGAAGGGGCCTCTAGGCTGCTCTTTGTGTGAGGCCCCTTATTAATTATTATGCTTTACTGGAGAAATGTTTTTAGCGGCATACATAGTTCTCATGCAAATAGCAAGATATACTGACACACACACTGAGACAGTCAATAATACAATAAGACGTTTCCTCAACATTCCCAATATCCTCACAGGATTTTGTGAGACTGTGGTGGGTGCACATTGCTTTCTCTATGGGTAGAGGTATGGATATACACTTTCAAAGTGAAGAGTCATGAGATCTGGTTTACAAGAATAAGAAGAGGCAAGAAAAATTACACTTTAAATTTTTAAGTAATTCGTGTAATTAAGTAATTTAATGCGTGGCTCACACTACAGGATTTTAGCCCGATTTAGCCCCGATTTCCCCCTTTCGAGAATCGAAGCAAAAATCTTGTCATGCATCTCTATCGGTCCCGGTGCTTGCGCGGTGTATATGGGAATGTGAGGCATTGGATGGAAATCGGGGCTGCCCCAATCATATCAACATGTTTGATATTTAGGATTTAAATCGGGAATATGATGGCTATATGATTACGTCAGTACCTTAACAACCAATGCGCAACTGCAAAGCAGCTGCTGCAGTAAGCTACTGCTCCGTTGGATAGTGGAGACAGAGTTTTGTAGCAACAGTCTGAATAATGTGTGAAAAATGTATCACAACTGAAGGAGAAGAAAAGCGCTGCAGTGAGTCACCTCGGTTTTGCACTTTACGGGTGAGTACAGAGAGCTGCTAACATGCTAGCTAATGTAAGCATCACTTAAATATCAATGACAATCTGCTGCGTGAGATCACATGAGGCGTTCCCTCTGGCATGATAACCTTAAAGGAACAATATGTACGATTTTTTCAATAAAATATCCCAAAGCCACTTGCACAGTGTTATATATTTCATGCTAGGGCTGGGCGATATGGCTGAAAACTGTCTCACGATATCAGGGTTTCATATTGGTCGATATCGATAATTATTGATATTTTTATGAGCCATTTAAAATAAGGACCAGGAGAAAACTATATTACATTTAAACATTTTTATTTTAAACTTAACCTTCCTCAGATCATAATCCCCTCAGTTATTAAGACAGGAATGTCAACAACCATGGAAAACTCCATGGCCTCCATTATATCTTTGTACCGTTTAGATTCTTTGTCATTAGACACTGATGCATAGTACCTCTCCAGGTGGTCCAGGTGGTCTGCTGCTTGTGTGGTGCTGCAGCTACACATGTTGTTGGCTGAATACGACTGTGCTCCAAAGGGTGAGCATGGCTAGTCTTGGGGGGGTCGACGGTCTTGCATAATTTGCAGACGACATTGGTCTGACTACGGTCAGACTTATAATATGCAAAAAACTGCCATACTGGTGAGCTGACTTTTATTTGCAATCTTCTGCTTATGAAGAGGAATCCAGCAGACCAGGACGAGACAACCAAATCTGGCGCAACCAAACGTGATACTGTTACATGATTGGCTGTTAGTGTATCACTCCCTACGTTGCTAGGTTACCAGAGAGCGAGTGCCTTTGTCAATGCAACCAAACTAGCTTTGCAACCTCAGTTTTCTTCCGACATAGAATAAAAAATATTGAATGTTTTATCGAACACATTTTTTATTGATATCGATCACGTGCCTATTACGATACATATTATCGTTTTTCCGCCCAGCCCTATTTCATGCAGTTGTGTACTTACATTATCTCAAAAGTTCTAAAGCAGTGGTTTTCAACCTGTGGGCCGTGACGGTATTGCAGGGGGGCCGCCAATTATTATTAATAGAAATTTTTATATTGTTAATATAATAAAAAAATGTCTAGTTTGCTGATCCGTTAGGTATATTTTCTGTTTATTCAATACATCACCAGTTTATTCAATAAAGACAATTAACAGCTTTGTTTCTGAGTACTTGGTTAACCCGACACAAAAAGCGGGATTGTTTAAATTTTTTAGCAGTGGGCCGCGGAAACATATGTGTTTGGCTGTGTGGGCCGTGAGTTAAAAAAGGTTGGGAACCACTGTTCTAAAGTATTTGTAAATTCAAAGAAATTCCAGATTAAAATAATGACCCTTCCCTGCTCCTTCAATGACCTATAAATACTAAAGAACACGTGTGGACTAATGCGAAAGTATTAGTTATTTACTCTGCATTTCTATACCATGGATCATGATTACACTCCGCACAATTCCAAAAAACGTAGATGTATACAAATCAAGATATTGGAACAATCAATGAAATAAAGCAAGAACAAGTTTCGGTGTGGAGAAAGCTTCCCGAAAACCTCAGACGGGACAGAGACTCTGCTCTCGCATGCGTTTTAATGATGGGGAAGCAAATATATTATTCATTGCATAAGTAATAGTCATGTACAGGTGGTTAGGTCATTAAACAGATATAAATAAGCTTTTCATCCATGAACATGATTTGTGAAAAAGACAACCCCCCGTGTTCCACGCTTCGTCATTGCGTGATCGAACTTCGCCTCTGTTATTGTTTTTGAAAATGCGACCGCTAGTGGCGTAAACTCACATATTGTGCCTTTAATAATATCTTGTAGCTGCACCATGATGTTCAAATCCTGTAGTAGGTGCATGTTTAAGATTTGAGAGAAGATAATCTGCAAAGATTCTCTTTATGTGTGCGCTGTAACAGATTTCATAATCGGTTAGGATTTTAAAACTCCTGTAGTTTGAGCTAGAGTGCGGATCGGGCCGCATTTTTCTGTCCGAACCCGGCCCGCGTCCGACAGAGCAGTAACCGAACCCGACCCG
>JAUMHR010000031.1:4820427-4833745 GCA_032361145.1 Enteromius fasciolatus
TATCTGTCCGAACCCGGCCCGACCCGTCGGGTACCGTCGGGTACCGTCGGGCTCGGGTCGGGTATCCATCCTCTAGTTTGAGCCCAGCTTAATAAATATCATTCCAGTTCTACTTTCTGAGTATTAATGATCATATGCAGTAAAAGGCGCAGTAAAAAATTGCAGTAAAATTATGAGCTTCAAGAACGTTTGACCTCCTAACTGAATTTTTCACAAATTGAACATAGAAATAAAAACAGTATAAATATCAGTAAACAACACAATTCTTTCTTAGCCGTATTTAGGGTAAAACAATAAGTGTAGCCATAATCAGACCAGCCTACTTTCTCAGTATTCAAATTGCAAACAGATCAAGTTTTTCAAGCAGGATACAGACTAATAGCAACCTAGATATGTATCCTAATTTGCCCGCATAAAAGTCACTCTTAAATTGCGGGGTATTAAAATCACTTTTGAATGCGTGTGTCATGTCATAGGCATTGCCTGATGTTATGTTTACCTGTCATTTGGTCATGTCTCTGTTTGCGTCTAGTTCCATGTGCTCTCTGTTTGTTTTCTTACCTGGTTCCTCATGTGTCTTCCTCATTTGTAACCCCGCCTTCCTCATTAATGTTCATTCATTTCCAGCCGTGTCTTGTCCAGGTGTGTCTGATTAGTCGCTGTATAAATTCACTCCCCATGTCTTGATTGTTTGTCGGATGATAACGTTTCATGTCAATTGTCTTGCTCTGCATTGCTCGTTGCATGTTCCTCGCATTTCTTGTTTTGTTTAATAAATGTCAAGTTTAATCGGATCTCTGCCTCTGTGTTCTCCCTGCTCGCGAGGAAGCGTGTGCCTACAGTATTTTACTTTTGGTTTACATTTTTTAATTCTACAAAAAAGACATTCATTTTGTCAAATGCTCTGCAACGAATCCTTTAGTGTTTCTTATGGGCCAGTGAGGCCAGCTGAAGTAATAATAAAAAATAGTCTGGCCAATCCGAGGCCCGTGCACACTTGGGGTCCCTGGCTAGACAAGCCTGTGCTTTAATCCAAGCCTGTAACAACAAAAAAGGATTTTATTATGATGATCTTTTTGTGCAACAAAGCCATTTAGAGACCAGAAGCACCAAAAAGGGGAAAAAAACACCCACTATATTCTACAATCTGTAAACTATATTCCAAGTCTTCTAAAGCCATATGATAGCACTGTGGTAAAGGGGTCATGATAAATCAAAATTCCCAGAGATCGTTGTATTCTAAAAACATTCTGTACGTTTCAGAACGCAAATCATTATGTAATAGTGTGGATAAGCAGCACTAGCTCTGCAGAAAAAGATCAATGCCTGCTTCCACATCGCTGCCTGTTTAGCCCCACCCACCAGTTTAGCCCCACCCACCAGTTCACACCCAACTTCTTAATCCAACATTAGGAAAAAGTGGATAAACTTGATGAAGGAAGATCCTGTTATTACAGATTTTCTGATATGCAGTATTTAAATGATTATTTATGGGTATTTAACCTAACAGCAGCACATCTGTGAAGGAAGTAGGCTGTCGAGCCTATACACAGTGAGCGTGATTTCACTAAATACAAAATGTTCCTGGATCAACATTCTTGATGATCCTGGAACAACATTCTAATCAACCAATCAGTATTGAGGAATAACTTTTCTGGAAATATCTGTTTCAGGCTTATAATCATGGTTAGGTGCTTCTACACCCTTGATTATCAGCTATCATTTCCCACTGATTTTAGGCACCATTTTGGGTAGGGGTAGGTTTAAGGGTAAGGATTGGGATAAGTTTATATTTTTGGACAGTAATGTAGATCCAGGATAATGTCTTACTTGGCAAAATCACGGCGACCAGCATACACAGCTGTTAGCAAAATACAAAAATGGATGCACCATGTCAAACTTCAAACATCACTGGTTCGGAACTAAATTGCTTTCCAAAACTTGCAATAAAGTTGTATGGACTATTTTTATGGTGCCTTTTATTGTGCAATTTGTCATGTTTTGGACTTGTCAGCCCCTTGTCACTATATTATTTTGCAGTATAAATGTTTTAAAACATGCTTCTTGGAAGAAAGTTTGAAAAATCTGAGGTCAGTACGATTTATTTATTTTCCTTATTTTCCTAAATTTATATTTTTTACAGCAAGAAAACTCAAATTAAATCTGATAGTAAATACTTCTTACGTTACGTATTAAGTCCTCCTGTTATTGTTTATGAAAGGTTCATATTTTGGCTTTGGAAATCCCCAACAACAGGTTGACATGCATGCAAGATTAAAAACACTTTCTTTGTCTTATGATATGCATTTATTTTTATCTTACTCACTTAACAACTCCCAAATGATTCGCTCAATGATTAATTTTTACAAACCCCTTCTTTGCGTGACAAACCCCTCAGACCAAAGCTAACAGACTAATAAGTGTGAGCAAAATGCTTATTTTTCATGGTGATGTCAACATGAAACGACTTGAGATTTGTTTTAAAAATGGCTCGTTTCAATGATTCTTTTTAGAACCAGTATCTTTTTACAAAGGGGACTTTGAGAATTTCAGGATGTTTTCATTCACTTAGAGCTGTTACACACTGCATGAAAGGTGCTTTTTTTTAAAAACCTCAAGGCCTATAAGGGGCGGTTTGGGGGCACGAAGAAAATGTAGAGAAATTTAGAGAAACGTCGTAGTAAATAGGTAAAAAAAAAAAAAAAAAATTCTTTCATTAATTATTCGCCCTCTTCTCATTTCAAACTCATAAGGCCTTCGTTCATCTTCAAAATACAAATTTTGAGATTTCTGATGATATCAAATAATAGACAGCAATACAACTGAAACCATCCCAGATTCAGAAATGTGGTAAAAACACCGGTAAAAAGTCCATGTGACGAGAACTATGCTTTTTTTTGCACAAAGAAAACAAAAATAACATCATATACTCCTTATATACATTCTTCTCCTATGACTTACGTCTTCTACCATTTTAGAAAACATTACTGTGTAAGCGCACGCTTTTTTCTCTAGGCGCAAACAGCCGCAGATTACTGCACATGCACATGCTTTTCCCTGGATGCAAACAAGGCTGATTATGTCATTATATTTGCGGATACGATGTGTCGAGATAATCTCTAAAATATTATTATAATAATTATAATAATAATATTAAATTGTAATAATATTTTAAACAATCCAGTACTGCAAATCCAACACAATCTCACGAGCGATTCGTACATATTCGTACGAGGTGCCAAATTTGTGCCAATTCGTACTAATTTGTACGACCTCACATTTGTCTAAAACCACGTGATGGGTAGGTTTAGGGGCGGGGTTATGTTTAGGTAATTCGTACAAATTCATACAAATTGGCATCTCGTAAAATACATACGATTTAGAATAAATCGTATGAATTCGTACGAGTCAAGTCGTACAAATTCGTACGAATTAGCCACCTCGTAAAATATGTATGAATTGCCGTGAGATCAGGTTGGCAAATCATGCAACTTCTAAAAACTCTAAATATTGATCAAGTTGATTACATTTAGTTCATGTTGGATGCTCATCCAAAAAGTCAGTCCATGACGTTTACTTATTCTTTTGTTTACAAAAGTAATTTTTCTTCACAACATAAATGCATAAAGACATTTCTCCATTCCATAAAGGTCACTATTTGAAGGAGTAATTGTGTCACACTAACAACCTTAGCATTTTAGCATCAACTGTTTTCCCAAGCAAGACAAAGGTGTGCATATCGAGCGGTTCAGATGAGGATAGTACAAATTACAATTGGGCCAGTGATGATGACTTCTTTTCAATGTCAGTGAATTGACTGGCCCAGAATGGAGCATGACATAAAGCTCCAACTATCTTTTCTGACAGGCTCGTCTTCATCTCAGTAACTCTTACATTTTCATTCCCTCCTCTGACCTCAATCAAGGCCTTTCGCTTTTATCATAGCGCAATTTCCATCACAGATATAAACTCATTTGCGTTCATGAAGGTCAATGACTGAATGAACACAAACGGAGAGAGTAATCTGGACACGGCTGGTCTTACAGCAGAATCTGATGTCATTATTATGACGACTCTGTAAATAAGCGGCTCTCAAAGACATCAGACGACTGCAGTGAAGCGGGACGGAGCCGGTGAAGGACGGAACCGTGTTGGAAAACGCATATTGTGCCGCACACACACTCACACACACGTAACTAGTAATAGTGCACTCCTCCTGTAAATATACCCTTCCCAGAGCAACCACTAATGAATGTTAATTTCAGTCCCTTGGTGCTGATCCAATATGCTGATAAAGAGAGAGTGTGTTTCTTTGTGTGTGTGTGTGTGTGTTTGAGGCCCGTGGGGCCACCTAAGCATTTTGTGGAGCAGCTCTTTCATATTGAACATTAGTAAAATGGACCAGAACGCCTGGCTTTCTTCTCTCCTCTGTAATTAACGAGTTGATTATTGAAATGAAGCTGTAGATCGTTCCCTTAAGCATGCTGATATTAAAACACAGAGTGAGGAGCTCCATGCAGATGCTCTCACAAGGGTAACTGTAGCGGAGCTGCTGTGTATCAGGTACAACCATCAGTGGCGCTCGGGGGCTCTCACGAGACCAATGCCATCCCTGACCTCTGCTGCGGTTTCCTCTCTCTACTCGCTTTCCAAAATCCTCCAGAAATAGAAGACAATATTGATATTTGACCTTGTGTGGGGTTATAGTATCATCTTGCTCGTCCACCAAGTGATAAGATGCATACATTAAGCTTGCATTTGTAGTCCACATGGTAGCTATACATGGTCAAAATGTTTCAAAATTTAACGGGAAAAATTTAAATAAAAAGTGAAAGCTTTTTTTTTTTGATCACAAAGAATTATATACAGCACAATTATTTTTGTCTTTATTTGGAAGTAAAAACATATTTTGTATGCCATTTATAAACAAAACAAAGCACTTAAAAAATAAAAATAGAAATTATATATATATATATATATATATATAAATTGTACACATAATAATTTATTAAAAATATATAAAAATATAATTTTACTATAATCTTTTTAATTCTTATATTTCTTATGCTGTTATATTTATATAATAATAATATCTATAATTATGAAATGTGTAATAACATTTTTAAATACATAGGATATATACATATGAGAAATATATTACAACTTTTGAATTTAAAAAATTGTAAAATCTAAATTATTTTTTGCAGTTGGAATCACACACACACACAAATATATATAAATATTTACAAATTTATTTATATTTAAATTATTAAATTATTATTTATTTATTTTATTCAAATTATACAAATAACAGCTTTTTTGTTGTTTTTTTACTTATAGCTTATATTTGACATATATATGATGCATATATAAAATTGATTGCAGGTAAAAAAGGCATAATATTTTGAGTAGACAATTTAATTTACTTTAAAATAAAATACAAAAATGTGAATGTTATAACATAACAAGTATAATGTAGTATCATGCGTATTCTTTAATTGAAAAAACAGTAAAAATATGTTCCAATACAATTGTGTTTATGTTTTATTTAAATGTACTGAAATTTAGTGACATACATGTTTAATGTGACATTTCAAATTGTTTGGCTACAATGTATTTATTTATTTAGACATGCTTATGGTTATTGTCAGTACATTTTAATGTTAAGAAAATGTTGTAGGTTCAACCTGAAAAAGGTTTCATTGTGTCAACCTACTATATGCTGTTTTAGCATAAATTATACAGGACTTTTATAGTCCATAAAGGAAAATAAAGATCACTTGCAAAGTTCTTGCCATGCCACTGCACTGCTCGTATAAGACACTAATGGAAGTCTTGAGCACATAATGTATCTTAAATGGCTGTGCTGTAAGCCCCACCCACCCCGCCAGCTACGGTTCACGAACAATAGCAATTTCTGCTCTCCGGTGACATGGTTCACCCAAGTGTTAAAAAAATAACTTTAAAAGCCCATGTTGATATAGTGGCAAGTGCAACTTAACTGTGAGCGTAATTGCAGCTTTACAGCTAAAGGTTAAACCTGCTAAATTAACCTTCGGATCCAGACCAATTTCAGCTCGTGATTCACACAGCAGTGTTTGCAGTAAATAATGCAGTCAAAATCAAACCTTTAAACTTTGAATCTTTTCTTTATGCCTCTACAGCGGTTAGCATGCACAGTGAATATGTCAATGAGACAATTACCTCTGCAGTGTCCCTCGTTTTCTCGTATACAGTAATAATACTATATCAGCCTCTGAAAATAATGACAAGCAGGCAGCAGGATATATCCTTTTTAATTGAGTGTTCTATTTATTATACATGTATCCATCTCGGCAGTCAAAAAACATGTAAATGTACATCAAAGAAAACAAATGATTCATCTGCATAATAATATTATAAACATAAAAAAGAAAGCAAATGAGGCAGAACAAGAACTTGTCAAATCCTTCTCTCAATTTAGGACAACAGCGCCTTCTGTTGGTGTGAGATTGAAGCCTGTGATGAGACACGGCCGAGGCACAAGAGTGTCTGTAACATGTCATTCATTTGACCTTCACATTCATAATTCATATCATGAGAATTAAAAAGAGCGAATGAAATCATGCAGTTACAGGAATTCCAATTAAAATACTATTGTAAATTCTAAAAAAAAAAAAAAAAAAAATGCACACTGTCAAATATGATGAGGTCATATATATATATATATGAAGAGTTCAGATGTAAAACCCTCTAAGTGCCATCTCAAATTTCCTTCTAAAAAGCATTTTAATCAGACACCTTTATGATCAGTTTGACTTTAATTGCATAGAAATATACATCGCCCTTAATATAAAAATTCCATATATATATATACTACACACACACACACATATATATACGGTGTGTATATATATATATATAGAGAGAGAGAGAGAGAGAGAGAGAGAGATTTATGTGTGTGTGTGATTACTCACATCTAAACTAAGTTTTGGTTTACATAACATATATGAGAATACTGTGTATATTTATTATGTATACATAAATACACACACATGCCTGTATATATTTAACAAAAAATGTTTTTTTAGTATGCTTATATATAAAAAAAAATATTAATTGTATTACTATAAATATGTAAATACATGTAGCTAAATATTTGTAAAATATATACTGTATATGTGTGTAGTTATATATATATATATACACACACGTGTATTATGTGAACAATAATCTATCTATCCATATATATATATGTGTGTGTGTGTGTGTGTGATAGATTACACTGCAATGGGTTGTTTTTAGTCCCATATCATCCTAAACACCATTTAATTTACCTTCTACTAAGAGGCTGAAAAACGGTTATCAAAAGCTAAATTTACCTACATCATAAGTGTACTTTAAGGAAGAACTAAAATGGTAAAAACGTATGCGACCTCTTCACATATTTGCAGCTTAACTGGTTTTTTTTTTTAGATTTGTTTGAAATCCATGTACTATTTTCAGACCAAAAACCCAAGAGAGATCACAGTATAGAAGAGCTCGAGAGAATGGATCACCTTGGACAACACGCGCAACTGCAACTGTCCCTGCTGCTGCACTCGCTTATGGATTTGCTCCAGGATGTTCCTGTGGAAATTGAGAGGAGAGGAACGTATCTAATGCCAGGTGATGGATTTCTGTTCATGAGAAGGACTTAATAAAAAAGCTCTCAAGCACGAGGTGAATGTGTTGGCAATATACATCTTCTTTTCAAACCCCATCAAAGGTGGACATCAAAAACCTCATCCTGTTCCTCCAGAGAGCCGCCTGTGATGACTGTGGAGGAACAGAGAGAGAGAAAGAGTCACTCAAGTCACTGCGAGTTATTATCATGGTTTACTCTTTGAAAGATAAATAGTTCAGTGTACTAGAAAGGACATGGATTCTACTGCAGTAGCCTAAGTACAGTGTTTTCTTAAGACCACTAGTAAAAGTGCTTAACATTTTTCTGATTGAAATAAAACTAAAACATTTTTTTTAATAAAAATTACATTACACTTGACAAAACATACCTTTATCATTTTGTTTCTTTTTATTTCATTAGTAAGGACATGGCAATGTATGTACATTTAAATTCCAATTTAATTTTCTATTGTATTTATACATACACAAGCTATAAATATAGCTGTTATGTAATTTTATAATATAAATAATATATACATTTTCATAATTTGCATGAAATTTATATGTATGACAATATACATCCTATTTTTACTTAAATAGGAACAATATAATAAAAATAAAAACAAAGCAAACAAAATAAATTTATTCACCAAAAACATATATTAAATATTATTTATAATTAAAATAATTATGTTAAATAAAATGTATTGTAATTATATATATATAGTGAATAATTCTAATAAAAGTGAATAATTGTATCAGTTTTATTAATTAAAGTTTTGAAGCCCACATCTGTGGGTGTTTAACGTGTGTTTTATGTTCAAGTACGCTAAATGTGCATTTACCCGGAGACTCTGCTATCGGCTCTGTGCTGGAGGAAGGCGGAAAGCTGAAAGAGCGTGTGGCTTTAAAGGAAGCGTCACTGTGACAACTGACGCTCTGTGCACGCTTACGGCACTCGATGACCAAATGACTGCAACAGTCTTTATGACAGCTTACCCCGCAAACTGAAAACAACACAGAGAAGGCTTACAGGCCACATTTACACAGGAAAAAGATAAGAACGAAGGTCTACATTTGGCTTCATACCTTTGCATTTGCATCGCTGTTTGTAAAATCCCCATATCTGTAAGAATCAGTCACATCGAGGGAATATAAGAAAAACATGCAAGATTTTTTAAAATGGGTGCATTAGTTTAGTTCGGTAGTGACGGCATATTTTTATTGAAAACATTGAAAAATAATCAAATACTAAAATTATACTAAAACATACTATAATACAAAATAATAATAATAATAACTATAGTAACATTTAGTTTATTTTACCCAAATATGAAGATTATGTGTTCCCTTTTGTCACTACTGAAACAATAATTACATGTTTCGGTAGTGACAAATCAAAGATGTCACTACTGAAACACCACCAAATGAACTTTTTGAACCTAGCTCAAAGATGCTAATCAACACATGGTTAGCTAGCACAGTGTATACATCAAACTAAAAGTTATTAAATAATTCCCCCCAAAAAGTGTTCGGTAGTGAAGTTCCTTAAAGTTAAACAGAGATTTTTCAGACTTTTGAACACGTTTACCTCAAAATGATAAGAACTATGAGATAGAGGTGGACACAGGAATATTTCCTGATCATAAATTTATGTATAGTTAAAACATACACAGTTTTGTTAGTGACATGAAAAATGCGAGACACATTTTTTTTACATAAAGTTTTATAATTTACAAAGATTATATTTTTTTATCTTAAATGTGTTTTTTATTTGTCAGACATCAGTTTGTCTGTATATATATATATATATATATATATGGTATCTCTTTTTTTTCTTACTGGTCCTAAACGTTTGCGTGTATATAGTACATTTATTTATTATTTACAGAATCCATGTAAATTGACTAAAATACTACTTATTCCTTTCCATGTAAAAACTTTGCAATAAATAAAACTTGGCCTGAGTGTACCATAAATACATTGAAAAAAGCTCATTTCAACAAAAACACTAAAGAAAAAGGAAAACAGGTTCTCTGCTCGGGTGGACCTTGACAGGAAATTACAAAAAAGGAAGTGGTTACTATCTACACCCAGCTACCAACCATGAACATAACAACATCTTTCCCACAGACACACCCTTAAACACAACCCTGCTGAACTCGAAAAAAACAGCACAAGCCCCATAAAACTCTGACAGCAGAGACAAATATGAACGAATGCAAGCCGTAAATACGATCTGGCTTACGAGTGATAATAAAATACACATTATGTGCATCTGTGCTTTTTGAAATAAATACAGATCTGGACGTCTGTTTCTCTTGATGCTGAAAAATATTTTATTTCATCTCTTGTGTGGCTTGTCATCACGATGAAGAGGAAGATAAAGAGACCGCAAATAAAATGTGCACTCACCAAACGAGAGCAGTGCCGACAAAATGAAGGTTTGACGCTGCTCGTCTCTGTAAACGTGTGAACAAAACCCATCTTACAGTTCTGTATGGAGCTCGCCTTTGTGAAGTACTCAATCATCTCCTCACGGCTAATTTTACAGTCCCTGGGAGTGAAAATGAAAAAGAGAAAGATGGGACCTTTACTGTAGTGTAGACTTTGACAAATGAGTGAAAATAATTACTCCAGATACACTGGACAGATGTCTTGATAAACCCACTGGTTTTGGTCCAGTTCATCAAACTTGCCGAGGTAAGGGAAATTGCTCCTGATGATCTCAAACTCTCCTTGAGAAATGTAGCCATCGCCATCAGTGTCAAAATTTTGGAACACTGACTGAAATTAAGACATCTTTCAATTAGTTCTCTTTTACCACCAGTTTTTTGTCAAATTTGTGCAATATCACACACAACATCGTTGATTATTATTTTTTTTGTTCAGCACAATGGCATGATTGTAAATACGATATTTCTTTTAATCAGTCAGTCTATAAACAAAAAGTTATCACAAAGCTTACATTTGTTCCAGTAATAAAAATATTTGATAACTAAAAACTAAATAAAGTGGTTTTGAGGTTCATTGAAGGTCAGTCACTTGTTTATTTCCTAATTCAGTGAGCTTTATTAAATGAATCATTTGAGCGAATGATTCAATGTTGCACTCATTAGGTCAATGATTTAACTCCTGAATAAATCAGTGTGTTTGAAAGGTTAGTCACTTGATTCATTTTTTTAATGAATTTGTGTTTTTGAACAAATTGGTTGAGTGAAAGATTCAATGACTCATTGATAAGGTCAGTCAGTTGTTTAATTTAGTTTTATAATTCAGTGTTTTTTGATCAAATCACAAATCAGTTGTGTGAAAAATTTAATGACTCACTCATGAGGTCAGTGATTGTTTCATTTCTGATTGAATGAATCAGTTGAGTGAATGATTCAGTACTGCACTCATAAGGCCACTCAATTGTTTAACTTCTGGATGAATCAGTGTGTTTGAAAGATCAGTCACTTGTTACATTTTTTAAACAAATCAGTGTTTTTTAACAAACTGACTGAGTGAATGATTTAATGACTCACTCATATGGTCAGCCAATTGTTTAACACCTGAATGAATATGTGTTTGAAAGCATTAATTGAATGAAAGATTCAGTATCTAACTCACAAAGGAAGTTAATTGTTGCCACCTACTGGCACAACAAAGAAAGATTGACTGAAAAACACATACCACTAAAACACTTGAACCCCATTAAAACAGTCTGTCTGAAACACGACTAACAGCTTATTATTGCATTTCTATACTATTTGCAAACAATTTGTTTATTTAAAAACCAAATAATTGTTTCGAAAAATTATAAGTGAATTAGTCTGTGTAGTCTTAGTCACATACCTCAACCATTTTTTCAATGTGCTTGTTGATGATGGTTGGATCCGCTTTGGGTTTGACTGAAGATGACCACTGTTCTATTAGAGGAGACTGTGACTTTGAGCTGGAAGCCTAAGAGGCCAGAAATCAATGGCATATTCACTTAGAAAGAGAAAATAAGGCACCAGCAGATATGGATAAATGACTGCTATCCATTGGTTGAACAGAATAATTATAGAGTAGTGGTTCAGTCTCCCAGCTGCAAGTCCACGTAAGTGGATTATGCAAGCAACATGGGAAAATTAATCTGTCAAATTGTGTCATGAGTGGTTGTAATTGGTGGTTTCTACCTCATGGTGGCCAATGATTTGCTATCTGAGCAGTTGTTATGTTGGTGGGGTGACTCACAGATAGTTTAATGCTGCGCGGCTCCCTCTGTAGAGATAGCTGATATATCTCGTCCTCTGAGTGGTACTGGTCCAAAGACACCTGGACAGGAACATAATAATAAATGTTCATTATGGACATCAATTGATAATTGACATAGATTTGAGAAATCCATCACAGGCTATATCACCCTCAGTGAACCATCAATTTACTAAAATAATTCATAATTTAAAGGAATATTTAAAACAAATGCTAAGATTTATTCATAGATATATTTAAATGCATTTGTTTACATAATTGTAGTATTAATAGTTAATAAATAATACATAATTACAAATAAATATATAAAATACATATGTATGCACATTTCAAATACATGCTACTTTTTATGCACTTTCTATTCATCAGAGAATCCAGAGGGGGAAAAAAGTATCACAGGTCATACTATTACAAGCTAAATACAGCATCTATAAATTATAAATTAGATTACCAGAATTTTACCAGAAAATAATATGTATGCAAATTGCAAATATATGCTATTTTTTATGTACTTCCTATTCATCAGAGAATCCTGATGGAAAAAAAATCGCAGTTTTGCCGTCACAGAATTTAATTACATTTCAAAATGCAATTGATCAAAAAAAAAAATTGATTACAGTAAACCCATTCCACCCATAACAGACTTACTATAAGCAGATTCAGCAGGTCTGAATTGGATTCAATACTGGGCGGAGTGCTTTGAATAAGCGCCAGCTCTTCTAGGATGGCATACAATTGATGGGTCTTGGTTAGGTTGACCCTAGTCTTCTCCGGGTCAAACCAATCAGGCAGGGCCACATGGACGGCAATCAGATCCTTCAAATGCACCCCAAGGATAGGGAAGCGGAATCCCGAACACTCAGAGAAACGCTGACGATAGTGACTGTAGTTTCCAGAGGAGGTGACCAGCTCCACCAATCCATCAAAGACCTGATTAAACGCATAGGAGAACATCAGAAGGGCGGTGAAGTCGAAATATAAGGCAAGGGGATTTTGGTACATGGGTACAAGATATTCCTGCTCATGTTTGGTTGCCTGATAACAGAACACTTGACTTGAGTATTGATATTTCTGTGCAATCTGGCAGAGAGTATGAAAATGGCACTCAATCCATCTACTGAATAGTGGACTTTAACAATCTTATCTCTCATAGCCAGAGTTGGAGTGTTACAGTTGTTTGTTCTTGCCAATATTGGAGGTGTGTTTACAAAGCAGCTCTCTGGCAATCCTTACCTTGCGCGTCTCGCTGCCGATGAGCGCCTGCGTATCCTTGAGTCTAGCAATGGAGCTATTGCTGAGCCCACCCACTACTGCCATCAATGTGTTGAAGTTCTGCAGCTGCAATAACCTCTACACACACACACACACACACACACACACAGAGAGAGAGAGAGAACAATGTGTATATATTCATTTCAAAATGAATCCTAAAACA
>JAUMHR010000031.1:4846416-4868805 GCA_032361145.1 Enteromius fasciolatus
CATTATCCTGCTGGAAGTAGCCATCAGAAGATGGGTTCACTGTGGTCATAAAGGGATGGACATGGTCAGCAACAGTATTCAGGCAGGCTGTGGCGTTGCAACGATGATCAATTAGTAGTAAGGGGCCCAAAGTGTGCTAAGAAAATGTCCCTCACACCATTACACCACCAGCCTGAACCATTAATACAAGGCAGGATGGATCCATGCTTTCATGTTGTTGATACCAAATTCTGACCCTACCATCAGAATGTCGCAGCAGAAATCGAAACCAGGTAACGTTTTTCCAATCTTCTATTGTCCAGTTTCGGTGAGCCTGTGCAAATTGTAGACTCCGTTTCCTGTTCTTAGCTGACAGAAGTGGCACACGGTGAGGTCTTCTGCTGCTGTAGCCCATCTGCCTCAAGGTTCGACGTGTTGTGTGTTCAGAGATGCTCTTCTGCATATCTTGGTTGTAAACGAGTGGTTATTTGAGTTAGCTACTGTTGCCTTTCTATCAGCTTGTACCACTCTGGTCATTCTCCTTTGACCTCTGGCATCAACAAGGCCTTTTCGCCCACAGAACTGCCGCTTACTGGATATTTTCCCTTTTTCGGACCATTCTCTGGAAACCCTAGAGATGGTTGTGCATGACAATCCCAGAAGATCAGCAGTTTCTGAAATACTCAGCCCGTCTACCACCAACAACCATGCCACGTTCATAGTCACTTAAATCACCTTTCTTCCTTATTCTGAAACTCGGTTTGAACTGCAGCAGTTCGTCTTGACCATGTCAACATGCCTAAATGCATTGAGTTGCCACCATGTGATTAACTGATCAGTAATTTGTGTCAACGAGCAGTTGGACAGATGTGCCTAATAAAGTGGCCAGTGAGTGTATATGCACATATATACACTAACTAAACACAATTAAACATAAACATAAAAAATGGATTTTTGAAAATGTAAAAAAAACAATTACCTGTTTTTGCGAATAAACTCTTCACACACAAAGGGGCGGACTTAGCCATTAGGCAAAGGGGCTGAGGCTGACTGCCGCACGAGCGCGAGGTGTCCCGATCTTTCCCCCTGCGCTCCTCTCTCTGCGCATGCTCCGTTTGTCTAAAACCCTGTTATAGGTAGGTTTAGGGGCGGGGTTAGGTTTAGGTAATTCATACGAATTTGCAACTCGTAAAAAGTATGCACGATTTAGAAAAAATCGAGTGAGGTTGTACGAATTTAAATGAATTAGCCACCTCGTTAAATATGTACGAATTGCCGTGATATCAGGTTGGAATATTAGAATGGTTTCTTAAGGATTATGTGGAACTAAAGACTAGAGTAAGAGCAATTGTGAATTGTAATAATATATAACAATATTTTTTTTCCATCAAACACAAAAATTGACCAAACAAAAAGTTCAAATGCTGGTCATATTATCAATATTAACTGTGTTTTGTGATCATGTTGTATACAGAGCCCATTCTGTTTGTTGTTGTAGCGTGTGTCCTCTCTTTATCCTGGTGATATGGACCGCATGCGCCGCATGTCTCTCATTGAGGAGGGTGGACAAAAGAGAGTCAACATGGCTCATCTGTGCATCGTCGGCTCTCATGCAGTCAATGGGGTGGCACGAATCCACTCGGACATCCTCAAAGCTACCGTGTATGTATTCGAACAATTAATTTCTCAACGGACTGAAATCCAAGTAATCATTAAGTTAGTGAGCTGAACTTAACCGGCGAACAAATTGTTTTACACAAAACGGACTGAACGATTTGTTGCTGGATTGTTCCTGCTGACTCAATCAGCCGGTCACAGTCATTCTCAGTGAATAACTGACTTCTACTGGTTCCAAATAACATGAGAAAATATTAATTACTATTCATTTACTAAATAGATTCAAAGACTTCTATGAGATGGACCCACACAAGTTCCAGAACAAAACTAATGGTATCACCCCTCGCCGTTGGTTAGTGATGTGTAACCCTGGTTTGGCTGAGGTCATTGCAGAGGTTGGTGCACTCGTTCATAACTTCATTTGTTGCTTGTTACCATAACTGACTTGTGACAGGATTCCTGACTGTCAGGAGAAATTTGTATGCACTAATTGTGGTTTTCTATAATATATAATGTCATGGTGTGAAATTCTTTGGTTCGCTCACATGTTAGAGAATCGGAGAGGACTTCCTCCGCGACTTGGATCAGCTGAAACAGCTTCGTGATTTTGTCAATGACGATGCTTTTATTCGAGATATCGCCAAAGTTAAACAGGTTAGAAAGAAAGGATGCATAGCACATATCAATGGCATAGTAAGTTTGGAAATTCAAACTGATTTAAGCTCTCAACTCTTCTAGGAGAACAAGATGAAGTTCGCTGTGCACTTGGAAGAGCACTACAAAGTAAAGATCAACCCCAACTCAATGTTTGACATTCAGGTGAAGAGAATCCATGAGTATAAGAGGCAGCTGCTCAACTGTCTGCACATTATCACTTTCTACAATCGTGAGTGACTCCTGCACTTTCATACCTTTGTGTCAAATGTTTTCACAGAGGAGACTTTTTAAGCTTTTTGGGAGTGGAAATTAGGAAAATTTAAATAAAATAAATGAACAAATGACGAAAACATAAAAACAATTTTAACACTGTCCAACTCACAGATTATCAGATAAAGCTGAAGAAGGTTTAGAGAAAGGTATTATGACATTTCTTGGGTGTTATTTCTGCTCTGCAGGCATCAAGAAAGAGCCTAACAAGCAGTGGACCCCAAGAACAATTATGATTGGAGGAAAGGTGATCTTATATGATTTAAATGCAGCCAGAAGTTCAACTTCAATCTGTTGTTGAGTATCTGATGATTATGTTCTGCTTAATTCTTCCCAGGCTGCTCCAGGCTACCACACAGCTAAAATGATCATTCGTCTCATCACAGCTATTGGTGAGGTGGTCAACAATGACCCTGTAGTGGGCGACCGCCTCAAAGTCATTTTCCTGGAGAACTACAGAGTAACCCTCGCTGAAAAAGGTGCCAAATTACAACATATTCAAACCACTTATGCAACTAAGTCAACATTTTTAAGTAATTTTATTTGTTTTGTATGTGTTTACATAATGTATGTGTATATGCTGTGTATGTTTATTATGTTATATAAAAAGAAACACATGTATGCATATATAAGAAAAATATGCATGTAAATATTTTCAAAATATATGCTGTATGCATGTGTATATACACTCACATATACACAGTACACATGCACATATTATGTAAACACTTTTATTTTGGATGCTATATATATATATACAGTGGGGCAAAAAAAAAAAATTTAGTCAGCCACTAGTTGTGCAAGTTATCCCACTTAAGAAGGAAATCACATTTTAGAATTTTTAAAGAATTGATTTGCAAATTTTGGTGGAAAATAAGTATTTGGTCAATAACAAAATTTGATCTCAATACTTTGTTATATACCCTTTGTTGGTAATGACAGAGGTCAAAGGTTTTCTGGAAGTCTTCACAAGGTTTTGCTGATATTTTGACCCATTCCTACATGCAGATCTCCTCTAGAGCAGTAATGTTTTGGGGCTGTCGCTGGGCAACACAGACTTTCAACTTCCTCAAAAGATTTTTTATGGGGTTGAGATCTGGAGACTGGCTAGGCCACTCCAGGACCTTGAAATGCTTCTTATGATGCCAGTCCTTCGTTGCCCATGTGGTGTGTTTGGGATCATTGTCATGCTGAAAGTCCCAGGTTTTCACTCAAAATCTCATATGGCCCCATTCATTCTTTCGTTTACACGGATCAGTCGTCCTGGTCCCTGCATAAAAACAGCCCCAAAGCATGATGTTTCCACCCCCATGCTTCACAGTATGGTGTTCTTTGGATGCAACTCAGCATTCTTTCTCCTCAAAACACGACAGGAGTTGAGTTTTTACCAAAAAGTTCTATTTTGGTTTCATCTGACCATATGACATTCTCCCAATCTCTTCTGGATCATCCAAATGCTCTCTCACAAACTTCAGATGGGCTTGGACATGTACTGGTTTAAGCAGGAGGACACATCTGGCACTGCAGGATTTGAGTCCCTGGCGGTGCAGTGTCTTACTGATGGTAGTCTTTGTTACTTTGGTCCCAGCTTTCTGCAGGTCATTAACTAGTACTAGATCCCCCTGTGTCGTTCTGGGATTTTTGCTTACAGTTCTTGTGATCATTTTGACCCCACAGGGTGAGATCATGGAAGCATAGATCCCCAGATCAAGAGAGATTATGAGTGGTCTTGTATGTCTTCCATTTTCTAATAATTGCTCCCACAGTTGATTTCTTCACACCAAGCTGCTTACCTATTGCAGGCTTCCCAGCCTGGCGCAGGTCTACAGTTTTGTTTCTGGTGTCCTTAGACAGCTCTTTGGTCTTGGCCATAGTGGAGTTTGGAGTGTGACTGTCATTAACCTTATCTACTACAGACACAGTCTCAAACTAACTGATAAAATAAAATGAATGCAAATTAATTGACATAACATTTAAGACATGGTGCCAGGTAGCATTATAGCCTCTGTGGCTAATGCATATTAATGGTTAATTAATATGCATTAGCCCAATTTTCTCATAACTACCATTCATGTTCAGTTCCCACTTTAAAACTGCCTATAAAAAATTCAACATATACTGCCCTATTGTCACCTAAAAGTGGGTTAAGTATATCATTATTATGCTGTTAATGTTTTTCTCTTTATTAGCGGTCCCTGCGGCTGACCTGTCCGAGCAGATCTCCACAGCTGGCACAGAAGCTTCTGGAACAGGCAATATGAAGTTCATGCTGAACGGAGCTCTGACCATCGGCACCATGGATGGAGCCAACGTGGAGATGGCAGAAGAGGCAGGAGAAGGCAACCTCTTCATCTTCGGCATGAGAGTGGAGGATGTAGAAGCTATGGATGCTAAAGGGTTAGGAAAAATACTCATTTTGATACTTACAAAATACTATTTTTTTAAATGTACCTTTTATAATTATTGTACTTTTTGTTACATTTTAGAGAAATACTAAACACAATGTATGTACAGTATATCACATAGCTCCTTCCATCTTGCAGATACAACGCATCTGAGTACTACAATCAGATTCCAGAGTTGAAGCAGGCCATTGACCAGATCGCAGGAGGTTTCTTCAGCCCAAAACAGCCAGACCTCTTCAAAGATATTGTCAACATGCTGATGCACAATGATAGGTAGAGAAACAAGAAACCCAATAGACACCATTTTGTTTTCCTGTTGCACATGGAAAACATACAGTGACCACAATAATAATGAATTAATATGAATATACTTGTTAACAGATATGTAAAGCATCAACCTCGCAAAACAGATTCTTTAATTTTTTGTTCTTTCATTTTTATATAATATAACACAAGCTAATTATAGCTTAAAACACTTAAAGGTATAGTTCAAAATATAAATTGTGTCACCCTCTTGTAACCCTCAGACCTTCATTCATCTTCATTACACAAATTCTTGCTTTCTAACCGTCCCATAGACAGCAAGGATCCTTACACGATCAAGGCTCAGAAATGTAGCAAGGAATTAATTAAAATAATTTAATAACCTTACCTTAAAAAAAATTAATTCAAACTGTGACTTTTAAATAAGTATCCTGCAATCCAAAATATTTATCACATTTGTGAAGTATATGAATTATGTGTTTCTTGCTACACAGGTTCAAGGTGTTTGCTGACTATGAAGACTACATCAAATGCCAAGAGAAAGTCAGCGCTTTGTATAAGGTCGGTGCAAACTGCTTTTGTTACACTGCCAAAAATTAAGAACTTTGATCATGATTATTTATAATTCTCTTTGCGTTGACAGAAACCTAAGGAATGGACCAAGAAGGCGATCCTCAACATTGCCGGTTCAGGCAAGTTCTCCAGCGACCGCACCATCTCCCAGTACGCCCGTGAGATCTGGGGTGTAGAACCAACTTTGGAGAAGCTTGCTGCACCTGATGACCTGAAATAAACCTCCACCTGCCCACCTCGAACCAAGAGCAACCAGTATAATCGAGCGACACTCTAGATGCTCCTTCATCAAGAAACCAGTCTTGCGCTAACTATGGCAACCCGAACACAATCTGTCAATCTTCAATCTTAAACGTTCCGCCTCATTTACTTCACAAACAATCAATAACTTCAACAAATGTTCAACGGGTAACATCTATATCAGCATTATTCAGCAAAAACCAGAGCTGCATTTCTTAAATGCACCATAAGTAGATCGTAGAAACTATTGTCACCAACGGTCTCTACAATCAACATAGGAAAAGATGAGGAAACATCACATCCTAGAAGGTTCTTGATGTTATATTTGAGTTTTGACATTCAGTGGAATGTTTTCCCCTGTCTGAACCGTTCAAGCGGTGCATATTTGGAAAAAAAATCCAATTAAATCCAATCTCAAACGCTGTTGCTTTTGGCTGCTAATTCTTAAAGGATTAGGGACACGCTTAAAATGACAAGATTGTCAGTAATGTGTGCAAAATGGTTGGTGTAGGGGGTCACGGTTGCTTTTAAAGCAAGACAGTAAGCATTGCTCATACATGTGTGAATTTGTGGTTACTTTTAAAAGGGTTTTGAAATGTGTAATGTGTAAAAGTCACAAAAATCTGAGTTTAATCATCACAAACATATATCCCAAATACAAGGCTTTTTCCAATCATTTTGTTAAAGAACAACACAATTATGTAATAAACTACTAATAAATAACAATGCTTTGTTGTCTTATTTCTCACCAGTTTGCTAAGAATGAGAAGAAGTGTTATGTAAACACACTCTTTGACCCATTCATGCTTGACACTTGAGGACTTCAGTATTTACCCACGTGTGAGACACTCACACGCACACAACCCATGTTTTAAACCAGGGGTCAGTTATGCTTTCCGCTGCCAATAAACATGACGTGCAATATTCTAAAGGCTAACCAGCAGTGTCTAGAGCTGGGTTGCTCTGCTTCAATTGCGTGAGAAATGCTAAATCCCACCTTGCACTTTCAAACTTGAGGTCATCTCACAAACTGGCAGGGGGATGCACGAAACTGGCTCGATGTGTCACAATGTGTTTCATGCGATGGTCTACGCTCAGTTATTTGCTCTGGCAGCTGGCGTTGCTCTTCATTGCAGCGATTTGGAGATAAATGGGTGCTGACTTTCCGTTCACGCGGCAGAACGAGAGGCATCGGATTATCACAGACGTCAGTTGCTTCACTTTAACAACACTCTGTGTCAAATGTATGTGTCTAGGATGATTGTGTAATGTCAGTTGCCCTCGAGTTAGCATAGGTCGAGTTCATCATATTAACAGTGAATAACTTCAACTAAATCAATGTTCAGCTGGTCACTTCTCCTTCAGCCTTATTTAGCAAAAACTGTGATGATGCAGGATGAGTTAGAAACTACGCAATCACAAAGATTTGATGTGATTTATACACATCAATAATCTTCAGGGCGCCAGTGGCTGTGATGGTATGCGACTGGGGGTAAAATAAAAAATGTGTACACGTTTAACATTATTATTTTGTTTTTCTCTATTGCCACCTGTAGCTTTCTCATTTGTTCCAACAATATTTGAACACACACACACACACACACACACACACACACACACAGCATAAAAAGTATCATAAAAAGGTTCAAAATGAAAAGCTTATATATATATATATATATACACACACACACACACAAATACATGATATAAAATGATTTAATTATTCTTAATCATTATTAAATGTAAAAGTTTGGTTTCTTATGTTTAGCAAGTCTGCATTTATTTAATACTTAATACAATAATAAGTGTAATCTTGTGAAATTAAATTGCAATCAAAATATTTTCTTTTTTAATATATATTTAAATGCAAGTGTCACGTGATCCTTCAGAAACCATTCGAAAATGTTGATTAGAAGCTCAAGTAACATTCCTTATAATTATCGATATTAAAAAAAAAACACAGCTGTGCTGCTTTAATATTTTGATGGGAACCGTGATACATTTATTTGTTCTTTTTGGTAAATAGAAAATGTATAAGAACAATGTTTAACTTACATAGAAATCATTTGTAATATTATAAATGTCTTAACTGTCATTTCTAATCAATTTAATGCATCCTTCCTGAATAAAAGTATTCAGTCCACAAACTTTTGAACGGCAGTGTATAAAATAAAACGTTTTTAATTATATAATTAATTATATACACATAAAATTAACATTTAAATGAGTTTTCAGATTTATTTTTAGAAACTCATTCAGCATAGCTTATTTAAACGGTGAAAAATCCTGATCACACAATGGTATCACAATAAAACTGATATTTATGAAGTACTGAAAAAAACATGTATCTAAAGTTTTTTTAGATATGTGATTTACTATTTCAAGTCAGTCAGGTTTATGGTATTAGACTATACTGAACATGCATAACCTATAGGTGTGTGTCTGTGTTTATGAGGTAAAAGGTTGAACTTTGAGAGTCGGAAGGAACCTGTCTAGGGCTAAACATCTTTGGTTACTCTTCTACTTTGTGTTATCTCTTCTTTCTCACTCACGATTGCAAACAAAAAGTCCTGCCTTTGTCCCACTCAACAGCTAAGCAGAAAGTCTGTAATTATCACTTAAAATCATTAATTTACACATAATCCCCTCCCCTTTTAAATCCATAATGAGACATAAACCCGCGCACACTAATCTACCCTGAGTTGAGCTCTGTTCCTCACAGTAACACCCCACTGGCCCGGACACTGGACCAGCTTCAGGACACAGCAGGTACGAGCACAGAGGTTAACCAAGGGATTCCAGAGGGAGCACGAGCTGAGGCATCTCTTCCTGGGCTCCATGGAAAAGTTTGTGCTTCGAGCGGTTTAAAACCGGACCTTCTAATCCAGTTTGGACCTGAAGTGAATTTGCACCCGAAAGCCTGAGGAATTTCAGAGCTGATTACACAACAAAGCATAACAGCTTCTGTATTTACTTCTTTTTAGAATTGCTTTCTAGTTCCATTTTATTTAGGGAGAAAATTCAGGATTTCCTTCAAGCCACGACAGGTGTGTATGCACTTGGTTTTTATGCTCATATGTGAACATTTTTCTATTTAGTTGATTTTTTACATTTTATTTTTATTGCATGCATATGCATAGGCAGACACACTAAAGATTTGATGCATGAACTATTTTCATTTATAAATATATATTCACTACAAAGAAACCGCCAGTAATGCATTTCATTAAGACATTTTGAAGTGCAACAACTTTTTTTTAAAACAACCTTTAAGAATTAGTATTTTTTTTCTCAAAGCAAAATATATTTGCATCTGTGCAATCTAGTAATATATATATTTTTTGTATACTAGTGCTTTTAATCATTTGCATAAGCACATCCACTAAATCAGTATATTTAATCAGTACCTCTTATGTTGGAATACAATTTTTTTTGTGATTGCAATGTAATTGTATTTTGATTAACACACAGCATGACCTATTTTGAGTCTATTATAATAAAAGAAAAAAAGCGTTTTTAACATACCTTATCTTTATGTTCCCACAGATAAATTTTACAACTGACTTGCACCTCAAAGCAGAACATTGGGTTATAAACTCTATAAACTTTTGTGATACCTGTGATATTGTTGTTGAGCCATGGCTTTTTCTGACCTGCTGGAGCAGGTTGGCAGCACGGGGCGCTTCCAGGTCCTGCATGTCACCCTGTTGAGCATGCCCATCCTGATGATGGCAAGCCATAACCTGCTGCAGAATTTCGTGGCTGCTGTGCCGCCGCACCACTGCAACCCCAATGCCAACATTTCAATGTCCTCCATGAGCGCTGGGGACGTGCTGCGGGCCACTGTGCCCTTGGGCACAAACGGCAAACCGGAACGCTGCAGACGCTACACACATCCTCAATGGCAGCTTCTGAGCAGAAATAGTTCAGAGAGCCTATGGGAAGAGGGTGAGGAAGAGATAGAGATGCAGGGTTGTGAGGACGGATGGTACTACAACATGACAGAAATGACTTCAACTATCATAACTGAGGTAAATGTATATAAAAAGGTCTTGCATCATAAATGCAATAATTTAATGAATGTGTTAAATGCAACCTCTGAGTGCAAATATGTGGGGTCACTGCGCTCTTTTAAAACAAAGGTTTTGCAACAATGGCAATAAAGGACAATTTGACAAGTTCTTTAAATAAAGATTTTTTTCGTTGTGCCCATGCTGATGAAACAAAGCCTAAGGGAGCCTAATGTCTTCCAGTCTGGTCACAGCTAGTTTATCAAGCTGGTTTTAGAGAGGTAGTGGTCACTACTTTAGCTAGGAGATGTCTGGTCAGGCTGGGAGACTAGCCAGCTTTTTTTCCCAGCAGGATTTTCAGTTTCTGGTTCCTCAAAGAACCTTTAAATTAACATTTCTTAGTGTGAGGAGCATTTTACTAATCTTAAAGAATGTTTTCTTCATTGAATCATTGATGCCAACCTTCATTTTTAAGAGTGTGTATGACCTCTTCTTGTCCACAATTATATATGCACCCAAAATGCTGTCATAATGTTTATCCTGTGGGTTTTTAATTGAATGCCATTCTCTTTCAGTGGGATTTGGTTTGTGACCAGCGTACCCTAAAGCAAATGGGTCAAACTACCTATATGGGAGGCGTCCTTGTGGGAGCAGTCATTTTTGGGGGACTTTCTGACAGGTTGCTATGTTGTCCTATTAAATACAACAGCGACAACATTATCAGCATAAGTGCTTTTATATTACACCTTCAGACGCAGAAATGCGGTAATATTTCCATCTTCTGATGCAGGTTTGGCCGGCGTTTTTTATTGTTGATTTCCTACCTGTTAATGGCGGTTGGAGGAACATGTGCCGCCTTCTCCACCTCCTTCACCATGTTTTGCATTTTCCGCGTTTTCTGCGGCATGGCCCTGTCTGGTGTGGTGCTTAATTCCTTCTCTCTAAGTGAGTACAGTGAATAACTGCGGTTAATTCGGAACTGGTACCTATTCAATATGTAAAGGAAAACATTGCATTTGACTGGCATTGCATTTGGCGACATCTTGTGGCATAAAGTGTGATCGTTGCTTCTCCTCAGTTGTGGAATGGATCCCCACGCGTGTGCGGACGGTGGTGGGCACAGGAACGGGTTACTGTTACACCACAGGCCAGCTGATCTTGGCAGCCGTCGCCTACTGCATCAGAGACTGGCGCTGGCTCACACTGGCCGTCTCTCTGCCTTTCTATGTGTTCTTCCTCTACTCATGGTGCGTTTCCACTTTTAAAATGTGTCAAGAACATTCACTTATACTTTTTCAGATTAACCCAGATTACACTACAGGGTTACATAACAAATACACTACAATTCAAACCTTTTCATTTCCCTCTGTTAGCTAAGAAATAGCAAAATAGTAATGTTGTGAAATATTAGGCAATAATACGTTTTTTTTTTTTTTTAAATATGAATTAATTTTTTAGATGTAATGTAATGGCAAAGCTGAATTTTTATCAGCCACTATTTCAGTCCTCAATCATGCTTCAGAAATCATATGAATATGCATATTTTGTGCTCTAGAAACACATTATTATTATTTTTTTTAGTGTTCAAAAGGATTGTGTAGCTTAATGTTTGTGGAAACTGTGACATATAATTAAATTTTTTTTGTAACAATGTAAAAGTCTTTACTGGCAATCAATTTCTGAATAACAAAAAAAGAAATATTAAACCCAAACATTTGAATGGTACTGTATATTAGTGTTTAACCTTTTTTTTAATAATTAAAAAATATTATTAAGTAAATAATATAAATGAATTTATTATTTATAAAATAGTATATTATACTAATTGTACAACTAACAATTATTACTAAAAATTTTAATGATTTACATAATTGTTGTAAATCAAATGACAATTTACACAAACAATCCTCAATACATTATGCCTCTATAAAAAATGGCTGTTAATTTGCTATCTGAATGACCCCGGAACAAAAAACCTGCATTGGTATATTTGTAGCACTAGCCAAAAATACATTGTATGGGTCAAAGTTATTTTGTCCTATCCTAACCAACCAAACATCAATGGAAAGCTTATTTATTCAACTTTCAGATGATGTATAAATCTTAATTTAAAAAAACTGACCCAGACTGATTTTGTGGTTCAGGTTTACATATGTAGTGGCATGGTAGTCACATTGTTATCTACTGCAGGTGGTTCTTAGAGTCTGCTCGGTGGCTGGTCCTGACCAAGAAATCAGAACAGGCAGTAAAAAACCTCAAAGCGGTGGCTCGCATAAATGGACGGCGTGCAGAAGCAGACAAAATCAACCTAGAGGTATGTCATTGTGTATGACGCATCAATTTCAGCATCGCCTGGGTCATTCTGAATGCTTATTCTGCTGTGGTTGTGCATGCAGATGTTGCAAGAGTCCATGAACAAGGAGATGGCCTGTTCAAAGGGGTCTTACAGCGTTCTAGACCTCCTGCGCACATCCACAATGAGAACCATCACCGTGTGCCTCAGCGCAGTCTGGTCAGTCACTCAATCCTAGCATTTGAAACCAGCGTTTGAAAGCGACCAAACTTTTGAAATTTGAACTTTATATCTCAGGTTCTCAACCAGCTTCGCCTACTACGGCCTCTCCATGGATCTGCAGAAATTTGGGGTCAGCATTTACCTCATCCAGATCATCTTCGGAGCGGTGGATATACCAGCCAAAATCTTGGTTACGATATCCATGAGCATGTTAGGACGAAGACCGTCTCAGTGCGGGGCTCTTGTACTGGCTGGCGTAATGATACTCATTAATCTTCTGGTGCCTTATGGTGAGAATTGAGCCTGGTTGGCAGCAGAGCATTTAATAATAAAACTGCAGTCTCATTGTCACGTGGGGTCATTAGTTTTTAATAGCTCCAGCGAGATCTGGAGGTTTGTCTATCCTTCAATATAACAGAAATCCAGACCCCGGCAATTCAAGCTGATTGTGTACTTGTGTATATGTGACTCGCTTTTGTTCATGTGCAGACCTTCAAGTGTTACGCACCAGTCTGGCAGTGATAGGGAAGGGCTGCCTAGCTGCATCCTTCAACTGCGTTTACCTGTACTCTGGAGAGCTGTATCCCACAGTCATCCGGTAATTAACTAGTGTCAGCATCATCCTAACATCCAACATAATCCTAAGCAAAAATGACCTACAGTTCAGTTTAATTGCATTTGTCCACAAGGTTGAAACATTAGGGACATTGGGGGTGTGGGTAGTAATGGTCTTGTAATAGACTTCTAGTCTTTTAATCCTGTAATAATTTTAGTTTATTTAATGAAATTAAAGAATTGAAATGGATTTAAGAAGATAAAGAAAAAGAATCAAAATTTTATCATCAATACATTTGAACTACTACAACATTTTTAGTACACATTCATGAGTAGAAGTGATTGTGTGCATATGTCTAAATAAAACTATTACACAAATAGTTCAAACCTATTACCCATAAATACATTTAAATCCTTTATTTAAATCTGTTATGTAAAAGGAATCACCTGGTTTGTGGTAGTCTTATTCAAAGGAATTATATATTATATGTTTGTATGTATGTATGTATGTCTACAAACACACACATATACTGTGTATATATATATATATATATATATATAGTATATACAGTATATACACACGGCGGGATTAATGCACAGGCTTTATATGGCTTCAGCCTACAGCAACCTGTAGCCTAGAGGCCCCTGGCTATGTTAATACGGCCCTGCACACACACACACACACACACACACACATATATATATATATATATATATATATATATATTTATATATAAAATGAATTATATAAAGAAAAATAGAAAGATCAACGTAAAAAGAAATAAAAAAGAAGACTTTTTTTTATAATAGAAGGACAAAGTAAATTTGAGAATTTGCACTTTTTAAATATGCAGATTAATTCTTATTCATTATGCAAACTGACAGTGTTTCTTGTCATGTAGGCTAAATAATACTTAGTATAATTTTTATCCAAAAGTGAAATTTGACAAAAAGCGTAGTTTGCATGAACTGGATACTGGTTATTTAAAATTTCTATTGTAAAACGGTTGTCTAATATTAAATATTTAGCTTACTTCACACTCTTTCAACATAAAAAAAAAAAAATTGGATAGAAAAATAAAAAGTTAAAAAGCAATAACTCCTGCCTGCCTTCTTTGATTTGATTAGTCTTAGCTGTTGATATTGACATGCACTTTAAGACCACTGAGCCAGATCAGCCTAATATAACTTTTTAAACCCTTTTATCAAAAATAGCAAATATTGGGATAGATAATTTGTCCAATTTTAATTAGTAGGAGTGACTTATCCCCTTCGATATCTATGGTTACAGCCCTGCATCGCTTAATTTCTTTTTGACAACTTATGTCATTTTCTTCTGTGTCCTCTCAGTCAAACCGGAATGGGATGGGTGTCCATGATGGCTCGGTTCGGAGCGATGGTAGCCCCCATGGTGCTACTTCTTGGGGAGGATTACCCATTGCTGCCTGGTTTTATCTATGGAGGAGCTCCGATTCTCAGCGGGGTCTTTGCCTTCTTTCTCCCAGAAACCCTTGCACAGCCTTTGCCTGATACTATCCAGGATGTAGATGACAGGTGAGCCAGCGGTGGATTGATTCACATTTAGGTTTTATGCTAGTTGGATCTGATCCACAAGACATGATGCAACCGATGTTACGAGATAATGTTGCATCAGAAGTTAAAGTGTAAGTGACTTGAGGAAAGTGTCATGTAAATGGATTTTTTTTTTCAACTCTTTCACTTATTACAGAGGTTTTGCATGGAAGAAAGCCAAAAGACTACCTGAAAAAGAGGATTTGGCCATGATGGATCCCAGCGGTGTCCTCCTGAAAGAGTCTGTCTGAAATGTTCACTTAACTTCATCTGAACGCAGTACTGGAACACACAAATAGAAATGATCATTGCCATACAGCACTTTAGTGTTAATATGAAAACAACCAAAGGTTATGAAGGAGTTTTGTTGAATTTGAATGATAAATGGTGTGGAGTATCTTTTTTCTGACTGTAATTAATGTTAAAAATATTTACATGTACAAAGTGAGAAATAGTGCCTTGAATGGAGCTTTCTGCTCTTCAGAAATATTTTACTGTTTTATATGATATGTATATGCATGTGTGTTGTGAGTTTTTCTTGTTCGTTTTATTACATGAATTATGCAAAGAATAAAGCAACAGTGAGCACAAACTGTAAAAGTTTTCATATTTATTGAGTAAAACATCCAACCTATTACTAAATCCATGATTCTGTATTAAAAATTAATAATACATTACATGTCATTCTGTCAATTAGTTTGTTGACACTTGGTTGGACACAATGGTTTATTACATAAACTCACAGGCAGATTAAATATTATTTTATATTTAAGTATTAAGAAAGTCAGTAAATGAGTGAAACCAAAGCTAGATTGTCAAAAGGGCTATATCTCAGTAAAACATTTTTTTTCTAGAAGCAGTTTTGTATGCTGGATCGAATTTTTAAATTACTGTATGACCACATTTCATTAATTTAGTTTTTTCATAAATTATAGCCTTTAAATAAATATTACAATACAGAACGTTGTCACAGATATGACACATTTCCATATTATTACCATTGTCAATTTACCAAAGTTTTCATTAAACAGTTACATTTATTACACCATGCTTTGTGTTATTTACCATGGCATTAAATTAATAAATAACTGTACAAGAATGTATTTTTAATACAGCGGCTAAATAAGGTATTATTTGACTTGTGCTTTTTATTTCATTTTGAAAAACATGGTTGCGTTTTTTGAAAATGTGAATGCAAAAAAAGAAAAATCCTATTATCTGTAGTCCCCCATTCACAGCTATAAAAGATCCAACCATTTATGACGACAGCAGCTTCTAGAACTCCAAAAATTTTAAAAAAGGGCATTCTGCAAGATTTATAAAAGCTTTTGCTTTGAGTAAATGAGGACACACAATATACTGGGATACAAGTGTCAACATGCGATACATATAAACAAGGTTTTCAACAACTTAACCAGTCCTCAGGAAAGCATGTTTTTCCTTTAAATTTTTTGTCAAATCTGCATTGTCATATCCAATACAAACATAAAAAATTATAAAACCTTTGGGCTAAAACGGTGTCAGTTTCATTGTTTTGTACTTTATTATTAAAATGCTGTTTAAATGTATTTGAAAGGCCATTAAATTCTAATGTGAGAACTTAAACTGTGATGAATACGACCACAAAGGGTCAAGTGGTTTAAACTTTTTCCCTTAATGTTGGAAATGTATAATTTTATGTATAAAATGTATAAACTTTTATGGGTATATGTCAAGGTATAGTGAAAGTGTGAGTGAAGTGAAGTGACTTGTGGCCAGGTATGGTGACCCTTGCTTGGAATTTGTGAAGCAAATGAAAAAGAAATTAAGACAAAAATTGCTAAGGTACACCCCTAAACATTTACCCCACGTCCTGTGAATTTTGGTGATGGTTTTGTTGCCCTTGGTCCTTACTAGTTTAACAATAAATATCTTCCCATAATATTCAGACAAGGATCTGAATGAATGCGTCAGTTGGCACGTTCTGCTAGGCTCATCAGGTTTTATTAAGCCAGACTGTTGTGAAAGCGGTAAGATCATTGTTTAGTGACCGTTTAACTATGTCTTGACGAAGAAACAGTGCCATTGTTACATAAGTACACCAATAATAAATCGTCTTAAATTATAACAAGTGTATCGGCGCAAGATTTATTTTTAACAGTCTCACGCTAACTAAAAATGGTTAGTGCGCAAAAAAAAAACTACAACTCCCACAAGCACGCGGATATTACCCATGAGCACTTGCTGCCCCTTGCCGCACATTCCGGTGTCCTTTACCTCTTCCTGTTCATTACACACACTCGATTTCAGAAGATCAAGATGTCTGGGCTTCTGAGGGGAATCGCTCGTATCCGCGCTGTTCCGGTTCTGCGGGGACCAGCCATCACCCAGCGAGCAAACATCGCCAGTCGCCCTGCCAAGGGAAAGGTTGGGCCCTTTGTGAGTATCTATGGAGCGCTGATTGATTCCTTTGCAGCTCGCGAAGGGCAGGCCATGGTCTCCTTGGCGTTCACCTTTACACTCTCAGTGATGATTAGAAACATACTTGTAGTAATAAAATTCAATTTAGTTGGTGTCGATTACAAATCGATCGCGTTTGTACTTTCCCATTTGTTTTGGACTGATGTGGTTTGGGGTTGAAACGGTAATTCCCACAACCTTCTCGGCCCATCGTGGTTATTAATAGAAGGCCGTGGTGTTGACAACAGCCGATAGACGGTGAACTGAATCTCCGTTTACTTCCTATAAAAAAGTTATGTAATACTTGTTTTAAGGGTTATCCCAGATAAGCTTCCGCTAAGAAATATAGTCCCTTATTAAGAAACAAACAACCGGGCCCGTATTCATGAAAAGTTTTAGTGCAGAGAGTCGCTCCTAGTTTAAAACAAAAATTGTGAAAATTCTTATAAGTGTGTGTGTGTTTCCTCTTACAATTAAAGAAAATGTCCTAGTAAAGGAACAAAGTCATTCAGAAAAGCATCTTGACAGTTAAAAGGGGCCTTAAGGTAACAACATTGATAGAAGCACGGTTGAGGACTTTTAATTTTTCAGAATTGAATTTCTGGTATTAATTACTCACTCTTATGTTGTTACAAACACCTAAGACTTCCGTTCATCTTCATAACACGAAAATCTGGATATTTTGGATTAAATCTGACACTGCATAGGCAGCAACACAACTGAAATGTTCCATGACCCAGAAAAGGTAGCAAGGACATCGGTAAAACAAAAACTTTCATGAGTAAAGTGATCACAAATAATTCCAGCACTTTCAGAACCTTATTGTGTCACTGTTAATTTCCTATCAAATATGTATGACACTAACAGCATGTTAAACAGAAAAAATATATATATATACATACACACACACACAGAGTGTGTGTATTTATGCATGTATTGTGAAACTGGAAAAATTACACCTAGAATTTCAAATTGAAGGCTTATAATACACTTACAGCTTTATTGTTTTCACAGGAGACAACAATTGGTCTGATTGCGTTTTCTTTAGCCATACTGGGACCATCTGGGTGGGTTCTGGCCAACCTGGAAAGCTACAAAAACCACAATGCTGCCGAGTAATCCACCTGTCATGGACTGAAAGCAGTTTGTCTGGTTTTATTGTTTTTAATATGTTGGGACCACCATCTCACAGACCTCCAGCTTACCTATTCAGTGGAACAATTTGTCTCCTTTGAGCCACCCTGCTACCTCTCCATGCGACCGTTTACTTTCCTCCAGACACTCCGGTCTTCGTTACACTGAGCTGTTTGCTCCCTCCTACCAACTGTGTGAAAATGTAATCATGGGTGATTCAATTCTCCTTACCTGGAGCTGTTACAATTGAAATAAACCATTATTTAAATCTTAAATTAGTTGTCTCTGTTTTCCATTTACTTTTTTGACAATACTGGAAAAAGACATATTGCTTTTCATTAGCTTATGAGGCAAGGCACCAGTGACAAACTCGTAGATGAATTTGAAGTGTCCTCTTAAAACAAAGCAAAACTAAATATACCATTAAATTATTATTTTAAATAAAGGCTAAATAGTGATATATGTGAGTGTGAAATCATTTTTAAATCTTGCATTCTAGCAATTCAATGAATTTATACACATATATATATATATATATACATATTTTATTTTACACTTAAATCATTTGGTCTGGTAAAGTTTTGCATACAGATAGTTCTCCAAAATGCAGTTTCGAACATGCCACTCATAAAGATATATCAAAACACTATAATTCAGGGGCCTGTTCCATAAAACAAGTTTACCAAATAAGCCAGGCTTATGGCAGATAGTCCTACTTATTTTAATACAAAATAACTGGCAATAAGTCAGACTAACTGAAATAAGCCTGGCTTATACTCTAATCTTGGTTTATGGAACAGGCCCCAGGTCTGCACATTGTTTAATACACCTGATTCAGATCAGCAGCTCATTTGGAAAGAATCCCATTAACTGAACAGAGTGTCACATGGCATCATTAAATCTTTAACATTTTGAACATTATACAAGTGCAAATATAACAATTTAGAATTATTTCAGAAATATTTACAATTATTTAATGGTGTGATGTATTTATTTTATTTCGATATATTAATATGTAGATGATGCTTAGACAATTGATTATCTATGAGAGTTTGTCACTGGTGATTTTTAATTGTGACCCTGCAACACAAAAGCAGGCAATAAGTAGCACAGGTATATTTGTAGCCAATAATACATGGGTCAAATTGATGGATTTTTTTCTTTTATGCCAAACATCATTAGGAAATTAAGTAGGCCTAAATATCATATGTTCCTTTAAGATTTTTTTTGTAAATGTCATACCATAAAACATCAAAACTTAATTTTTGATTAGTAATGCGTTTGGCCAACTTTAAAGACGATTTTTTTAATAATTCGATTTTTTTGTCCAGATATTCAAATAGTTGTATTTCAGGCAAATAGTGTCCTGTCCAAACCATACATCAATGGAAAGCCTATTTATTCAGCTTTTAGATGTATCAATCTCAAAATATTGACCCTTATGACTGATTTTCTGGTCCAGTGTCACAGTTATGCCAAAATGTATACTTACCACCAGCTTTTATGAGAGAAAACTGAACTCAATTCAAAAAGGCAACCGTTTTTAACACGTGTAAAACAAACGCAGTGATTATCAGGGTGAACAAGTAAAAAATCTCAACCGGAAGTGGGTTCATCTCCAGCGGTTCCAATCAATCAGGTGACCGGAAATGACTGTTCAGCAGGAACATGGCGGAGGAGCAACAGCAGGAGATCTCTCAAAAAGAGGCTGACGGTAAGAATTATTTTACCGCAATTTGTCCAGAACCAACTTTTGTTTATATCGGTTTTCAATCGCGGATGATGTTTTGAGCTGAGTGAAGCGCGTGAGCTGATGGGACGAGCAGCTAGCGCTTTGCTAACCTGCTAACAACAACAGCTGAGAGTTCATTGTTTATGTTTTTAAGGACTTCAATTTCAGTGTCCGGATGTTTATAATATGCTGATTACATTACATTACATAAAACGTTACATAAAAAACAAATGCTCCGAAGTGTGACACATACGCGTTTTAAAAACACTGCACCGAGAAGCTAATGTAAAAATAACATTACACTCGTAATAATAGCAATACTAATGCATATGACTGATAATGTACAATTATTTTTGCCGTTGTCAAGTAATAGGCAATGCTGACGATATTTAACATTAATTTGTGTTTGTTCTTTCACAGGGTTGAATTGTCTTGCATATGATGAAGCCATTATTGCACAGCAAGATAAGATTCAACAAGAGGTAGCTGCTGAATCATAATTGCAGTAGTTTTGTATATAATGTTCTGCGATGCTATATAACATTACTCGTTGATTCTTCTATAAAACATATTTCAACAATGCACTCAACAGGTGGAGATTTTGCTTCGGTACAATTCAAAGAAACGTATTAAAACCAGGGTTGTTATAATCAAGTAAAACTAAAACCATAAAACATATTTTATCTCTTTTTTTTTAATTATTTGCTATAAAAACAATGTTTATTTCGTAAAAATAGAAGTAAAAGTAGAACTAAAATAAAGTGAATAAAAACTAAAAATAAAAATAAATAAAATAACAAAACACTAAAAAAAACCAATTCAACATATTAATAAAGCTGCAATGGTATTATGATACTAAAATGTAATGAGTGACTTAAATTAATTTTTTCAAAAGGTGTGGGAACCTTGGTTATTTATGGCGTTTATTTAGTATGTATTTATTATGTTATGTTATTATGTATTTATATATGCACATAGTGCTCATTCAGTTACACTCTTTAAGCCATCCTGAATGTCATTGTAGATAGCGACCAGTACTTCTCTGGTGTCAGAAAGACAGGACCTATCTGTCCTTAAGCGAGAATATGCTGATGACGACACCATTTACCAGCAGAAGATAAGAGTAAGTGAACCATTTCAATAATGAATGAATGTTATGCATTCATTATTATGCACTTATCTTTTATCCCAGTTATGTAATCACATACCCTTGAGATAAGAGACCATTTTATGCACACATATATTCAAGCAGAGATATCCCAATCTCTTGACTTTTTTTTTTTAACAAATTAAATGGTTTTATCCACAGGACTTGCAGAAGAAGTACTCATCTATACGCAAAACGCGGCCAGATGGGAACTGTTTCTACAGAGCCTTTGGTTTCTCACATCTGGAGTCTTTACTTGAAGACAGCAAAGAATTACATAGGTAACCACCTGGCAGCCTACATTTAGCTGAATGAACATTGCTAATGCATTTGGTTGAAATCTTCAAAACTAGAACAACAGTGATCATGCACCGTTTTCACTTTCAGTGTGGATAGACAAACTACTTGCTGTGTCAAGCCTGTTAAGATCATTTACATGAAAGTAGAGAAGATAATCGTCTGAAGTAGCTTCTGTAATGTTGAATACATTCCTCTCAGACTCTGTTTGGTTGTGTTCACTTGGCAGGTTCAAGGCTATTGCTGCCAAAAGTAAACAGGATCTGGTGAGCCAAGGTTTCACAGAATTCACCATTGAAGACTTTCACAACACAGTAAGTCTTTGGTAGAACATGAACTAAAACATTTTATATTTATTTACGTTTAGGTTAAGCGTTTTACTATTTTATTATACTATCATAGTATTTATTAATATTTCAAATGAGTTTTCTTTATTTATTTTGTGCATTTGTCATTTTTAGTAGTAGTTGTGTTGCTTGTTTAAATATTTAGCTTTAATTCAGTTTCAGTTTTATTAAGTTTAGTACTTGTATCAGTTCTAAAAGGGAGAGTCTCACTAAACTATTCATTCCATTCACTTTCATTTATTCGTATGTAGGACTGCAACAACTAATCGATAAAATCGATAAATATCGATAATTAAATTCGTTGTCAACGAATGCCGTTATCGATTAGTTGGGCGCGACCACAAATACACACATATACACAGCCGCTCGCGCAATGGAGCTTACAAAAGCGTCTGCGGAAAAAAGCGCGTGCCTGAAGTCCTGAACGCATCTAAAGATGACGGTTACCTGCACACTGTGCAACACCGAGCTTTCATTGCACAATATTTCCCGTTGCGCTCCTCTCTCTGCGTCTGCCGTTCACTAAAAAAAACTCAGTTGCTGTTGGTGTAAACGGAGTGCGGTAAAGTTAGTTTTAGGTTAGATATTCGCCTCGGCTGCTTCAGGGAGCGTCTGCAAATTTACATCTCAGTACTA
>JAUMHR010000031.1:4878376-4894811 GCA_032361145.1 Enteromius fasciolatus
GTTAAATGCAGAGCACAAATTCCTAGTATGGGAAACCATACCTGGCCACTAGTCACGTCCTTTCCTTTCCTTTCCTTATGATAGGCAGTGATCTCAACAGCCGGTGCCCCATTGGAGGATCTGTCCGTTTTGCCAGGAGATGATTGGATTATGGGTGCGCAGCCAGGGCTGTCCCAGAATAATTTGATGATGGGTGGAGCTGACGGTGTAAAACTGGATCCGCTCAAGAGTGAAGACCGCCCACAACCAGCTGTACTTCCTCGGTCACTCTGAGGGTGCTACCGTCACCTTGGGGTCATGGATTCTGGTGCGTTGTCGCCCTCAGAGATAGGCGTGTGGTTGGAGTGAAGAGCTCGATGAGAACGACATGGATGGCCAGATTGATGAACTTGTTCAAGCTCCTCTCCTCATCCCGGCAAGCCAGCTCTGATTTTAGCTCCACCGTGAGGCCCCTCTGGAACAGCAAATTGAGAGTGTCCTCCACCCAGGTGGCTTGTGTGGCGAGGGCGCAGAACGTAAGGATGTATTCAGCGGCGGTTGTGCTCCGCCAGAGTTAACTCGAGCAACTGCTCTCCCACGTCCCGGCCATCACTGGGGTGTTTGAAAACCTTGCGGAAAGTGGAGAGAAAGGCCATAAAGGATGGGAAATTGGATCAGTCAGCCCGCCAAACCATGGTGGCCCAATCCAACGCCTTGCCCGACAACAGTGAGCAGACGAATGCTATCCGGCTCCCATCAGTGGGGTAGAGGCCCGGCTGTTGCTCCACAAAAGAGGGAACATTGGAGTAAAAATCCCTGGCATTTAATGGGAGAGCCGTCTCGGGGAAGGCCAAGCATGGATTCACGGCCGGGGCTGGAGCTGCCAAGGCAAGTGGCGCCGCAGATGGTGGTGGCGTCGACGTGTTCTTGGGTGGGCAGCTGCAGGCCTTGCAGGGCCCGAACCAGTTCCTCGGTGAGGCGCTTGAGCTGCTGAGCGGCTGGCCTGGTTGGTCAACTCGGTCGACAGATGCCGGATTGCTGCTGAATCCTCTGCTGGCGAAGTCTTCTGTGATGAGGGACCAGGCTGTGCTGGATCCATTTGCAGCTTTATACAAGAAGGGTCGCACAGGCAAAATCAACAATGGCAAACAGAGCAAGGTAGGCAAATCTTGGTGGGGTGGAGGAGGCGATCTGGGAGCCTCCGACATGACACACATTATACATTTTAAAAATATTTACATGTATTTATATTCATTTAAATTATATTATAATTAAATATTTAATAATTGAACGTATCCTTTTTTAAAAATATATACATGCATGTAAATGTATTTGTATGTATTTTTAAATACACACATACATATATTATGTACATAACTTTTATTTTGGATGCAATTAATCATTGCTCAGCTTTATTTATTTACTTACTTATCACCATTTACTTATATGCTGGTGTCAAATTTTATTTTAACTGTATACATGACTACTGTTTAATTGGCTAGCAGTGAAAAAAAGTGCAACACAAAAGGTAAAAACTGTTTTACACAAATTTATATATTACTTTCTGTCACTTCCATGCCTCTGGTGTCCTCCACAGTAATTCTTTTGAGTTTAAGTTGGTTTTCTGATCAGTAGGGGTTTTCAGGGAATCACCTGGTATTTAAGGTTGGTGCCAAAAGTGGTGTAAAAATAACAGACTTAACCTGCAAATAACCTAGTATGTTCAGTATGTGGGATGGTTTGATTAACAGTTGTGTTGCATTTGGCTTGGCTGCCAGGCTTTTTTCTTTCATGTTAAAATAACCTGTTCATTGAGTGATTGATGTGTGCATTGCTTCATCACAGAGACACATCAGATGCTGAATATCACATTTTCACATGCACCCTCCGCCACATTCCATCAGATCATTATGTTCCACCATGAATCAATGGAACACAATGTAGAAAAGCTGAAGCAAAAAGATACTAAAGATACTGAAGATCAGGAGCAGAGATCACGCCTTACAACTTGTACTACACAGAAAAAGTACTTTCATCAGCAACATCTGTGTTGTGTTTGGAGTGTAGACTCCATTCAGCTTTTGTGTCATGATGAAGAGCAGCACAGGCAATTAAACATGTGAGTGGTTTACTATCTCTACGTGGTGTTGTTCACTAATGACCATTAGGGATTTTTGAGTAGAAACATGCATCATCCTGTCAAGCTTTCTTTGCCTTGCAATCAGAAAGCATGATTATGACAGTTCTCGTGTGGGAAAGTGTACTTACTATACGTAATTAACACGCACATCTTGAAGCTGCTGGGAAAAGCTGTTTTTGAACTGCTTTTTCCAGCTGTCTAAGCAGAAGATTGATCTCAGAGACACACCTGCTTCTCCAGATCGGATAGCCTTAGAAGACAAGTTAATGACTGAAAGAGTGTCCATAATAAAGGGGAAAGCTTAGAAATATACTCTTATTTATGCTGGCTTTAGTAAGTTTAGTAGTTTTAACTTAAACTTTATGACTAAAAATATTATGTGCACATTATTTTCAGTTTTAAAATGTATTTTTGTAGTGCTGGGCAATGATTAATCGTAATTAGTTGCATCCAAAAAATAGTTTTTATTTAAATAATATATGTGTGTACTGTGTATATTTATTATGTATATATAAAGACATACACATACAGCATATATTGTGAAAATATGTCTATATTTATATTAATTTATATTATAAATAAATATGTTTAATATATAAACATAACCTATTTTTATTAAATATATCCATGCATGTGTGTGTATTTATATATACATACAACATAATATATAAATAAATCTAAATTACATTTTACAACCTGAACTTACCTGTCTTTGTCATAAAAGTCAATATATCTGGTATATTTTATTTTTTGCAATATGTCACTCGGGTCACTCAAGAGATCCAACCATCTCAGTGTCGGCCCACAGAAGTAGACAGGAGGACAGAATTTGTGTGGTCTTTGCTTTAAACTTCACACGCATTGAGCTGTGTCTTGTTATTATTCTGAGCTCTGGTTAAAAAGAAGTTGGAAAGTCCGGTTCACAGATTTTGTTGACCTCAGTCTGTTTTGGAGGCATCATGTCTGTGCATGCAACAACATTCACATGTTCAGATACCTTGTCGGATGATTGATGGAGTATTTATTTTCTTGTAGATTATTTCCTCATTTTATGTAACCGGATGTTATCTTCATGTCTTTTTTTATATCATGTCTAGTCACGTTTGTATTTCGACTTTGTATTTCCAGTTCTGGATCGATAGTATCAAGTTGTGAAAGCCTTGTCTAACTCATGGAAATGTTTATGCATGGATCTTGTATTTACAGACAAAAACAGTTTTGTTGGTCTTACCTGGTTATAGTGTTCTGTTAAATGACTTTCGAGGGCTTCACTGTAAGCCAGCTGTTATTTATATTACTAGCAGATTGATCATGAATGTTTGTATATGCACATTTAACAAAACACTTTAGCTCGAAACGACGGAAAAGTTTGACTGTTGTGATTATGTTGTTTAATTTAATTTTCGATTTCATTTGTTTTCGCAGTCTCTTGCAGCCTGACATATATTCTGCTAAACTACAGTGACATTGTAGTGTTGATTCAGTTTGTTCTTGTTATAAAGGCATAAATGAAATCCAAACATATTCCTCTCTACTCAACATCGCCAGGCGTATTTGTGAAGTAAATTTGCCAATTAACGTGTCTGAAACGTTTTGGTGCTGTATCTGAAATTAATGAGATCGTGCTTTGGCTATTCAGTATTTGGCAATCAGTAGATGGGAACAGACAATGATGCCAAATCATCTGGGAAATGATTAGCACATTTTGAAGGTGAAGCAACATTTGGAAAGTTTGAGACCCAAACGCCTTTCATATCAGGTTATCATCTGGAGACTAGTATTCTCTTTTCCACACCTTAATCTTAAAATCAGAGCTCACCAGAGAGGAGAAAACCACAATGGTGCTGTTCCAAACATGTACAGGCTGTTCTTCCACTCCTTTGAATGATTAGACATCATATCAAACTTCCCTTGAAGCGGATGAACCACATCTCTCCTTTAAATAAAACTCTAAGGCAGTCCATTTATCACTATGATTTATACTTTTTTCCCTGACGTGAACGAATAAAGAATGGAACTCATGCCAACAACAGTCTATTTCAGTGATTCACTGTCTATTCAGGTAGTGAGAGACATTCCCAAAGACATATAACCAGATTTTCAGTGTTGCTGCTTCCATGACGGAGAAAAGACAGATACAGCATGTATAAATTGTGATAGCTGCCTTTGGCTCTAGAACCAAGGTGATATATTTCCTCTAGTCAATATACATCATTCTGTTTTTCGAATATTCACCTACCCAGAATGCACTAAAATCAAAGTCTCTCGTGACAATAAGATTTGCTACACTGGTGGCAAGAAGAGAATGTTTTTTGTAAGATCTGCTCACACCCTGCTGTAGGTTTTGCAAACAAATACTTTTTCATTCAGACCATATGAGTTTATGAAATCCCCAACTCAAATACTTATGAATTACTGTGATATCAGGTTCTACATCAAACAAAACGCAAGTCTGAGCACTTGAACCAAACTTGAGAGAACAGCTACCACATGCATGAATTATGGAACACATTATCTAGATTTTTGTATAATTATTTTTTATTACTTTAATATGATGCTAAAATTGAAATCTATTTTAATTTTTTGCAAAATTCTGATTTATTTCTAAATTATTTAACGGTCCACGTAAAATGGGACATAAAGCCACAGCTGACAATATGGAATATATAATATATTATACTGTGCAGAAGTCTTAAGCCACTAGTATTTTCTCCCAAAAATCTTTTGCAGTAGCACATTTCTTCTGGATTTAGTCTGTCTCGGTTCACTGCTGATTATAACTACTTATTATATTTTCATCCTGATCTTACTTCATGCTGAATCATCTCAGTTATAGTATATCAACATCTGAAATGTAAATTTGTCTCCATATGTACAGTGAGGTCAATAAGTATTTGATGACCCTGTGATTTTGCAAGTTCTCTTACTTAAAAATCATGAGGGGTCTACAATTTTCAGCATAAGTGCATTTCCACTGTGCGAGACGGAATCTAAAAAGAAGAATTAGGAAATCACAGTGTATGATTTCTTTTAACAATTTATTTGGGAATTACTGTGTCAAATAAGTATTTGATCATTTGAGTCAATATTAATATGTTAATTGTTAATATTTGGTACAGAAGCCTTCCTTACCATTCTTAGCATCATTGATACCCCACGAGGAGAGATCTTCCGTGGGGCCCCAGTGCGAGGGACATTGACAGTCATAGCCTCTTCCATTTTCTGACAATTGCTCCAACAGTTGTTCTTTTTTTACCGAGCTGCTTGGCAATTGCCCCGTAGCCCTTTCCAGCTTTGTGAAGGTCTACAACTTTGTCTATTGTGTCTTTTGACATCTCTTTGGTTTTGCCCATGTTGCTACTTAGACTTTGGCTTGATTGTGGGGTACACAGGTGTCTTTAAAACAGCTAACAACCTCAAACAGGTGCTACTAATTTAGAATCATGACCAGAGTGCAGCTGGACTATTTAAAAGCAAAATAACCGGATTCTTCTTTTTAGATTCCGTCTCTCACAGTGGAAATGCACCTATACTGAAAATTGTAGACCCCTCCATGATTTCGAAGTAAGAGAACTTGCAAAATCACAAGCTGATTGACCTTACTGCATGTGTAAAGTTGCCATTTATTGCTGTAATATATCATTTTAAATGGTTGTGTATTATGATATATTTGTTAAATGTCTGTTTTATTACAATATAACACAATACATAACACTTAAAAAAAATTGAATAGATAAACTAGCAGATTAAAGAAATCAGACTTTATGCAGTCTGACTCCACTGTTGCATGACATACACATATGTAGACAGTTGACTTTTGGTGAATTAAAAACTACATTTTACTTTAAATTTTTTAACTTATATTTTTTTAACCTCAATTGACCTCCTTCTAAAAGTTTTTTTCACATATAGGCCTGGGGCATTTAGCACATTTTTGAAATGCAAGATAGTAGCCACTATATTGCGGTCAGCCTCCTGACACTGCCCTCAAATGGTTTGGAGAAAATTACCATGATAAATCAACCCTAATTTGAGTTAAATTAACTGTCCACAAATGTGGACACGATGCATGAAAGGGTTAAATTGTTAACTGTTAACTTTCCCACCAAAACTACCTCTTCTAATGAAAGTGTGCATAAATAGTACGCCAAATAAAAACGAAAACTTGTGGATACGCAAAAACCGCATATCATATGCTCGCCAACATTTCATATATGCACGCCAAACACATGCATGTCACATTTACGCCATTTAGTCCATTTTGCGTATGAATATCAAATGAGTTTTCGTTTTTATTTGGCGTACTATTTATATTATCCTATTATCCATTTTAAAACGTGACAGAACGCTGTAGTTTTAACAAGTTTTAACAATTGCGGGCACGTGGCTAAAAGCAAAATATAAATAAATAAATTACCGGTTGACCAGTTTTCTTTGCAATATGATGGGAAAGAGTTGTAACCATCACCATAAAAAATAGATGTTGCAAAACATTCGAATTGGATGCACTGATTTCCTGACAATGATTTTTGCGTGAGGCCGTTATGTTGGTTTAAGCTGTTTTTTTCAGGGTCACTAGAAACGCTACAGACCATCAGGTGTCAAATTAACCTGAATTGCGCAAAAGTCCCTTGCAAATGATCTTTCTTGATATCTGCCAAATACTGGATGCAGTAAGCTTTTAAATTCAGCTCTTCACATCAGAAAAAAAACTAGGTGAACTCTAAATCAGTTTTTTACACTATAATCTCAAGACATTAGCACATTTATGAAGTAACCGAGTTTAGAAAAATAAGGTCTTTCAGATGTTTTTAAAGGCTACTCAATACTATACTGCTTTCACAACTACAGCAGGGATCTTCACATATATGACGGTTATGGAAATAACATACTCAGCCAGTTTTACTGCATTTGCCCTGTAGAATCAAGCAAGTAATTACCTCTTAAAGTTTTAAGCGTGAAACTTAAAACAGGTAGGCCGCAGTCCACCTACAATTAAGTTACCATGGAATGGTGTGTTCAAGTTTACTTGGCAGCTCATCAAAAATATAGTGAGGCATATGTTTCATGTTTAGGCATGTCAGGATTGACCGAAGAGTGCAGAAACACATAAAACTGAGAGCTGATCAGGGTCATCGAGTGGAAAGCAAAGTGTTGGCGATGATGGACCCCAGATGAATGTCTTGGAAATGTCTCACAAGATACAAAGATTCGCCTCTTCGACAGTGAAGCTCAGATGTGTGCAGCTGGAAGTATGAGCTGTTGTGAGAGAACCATTCTGACCTTGTTCCTCAGCCTCCTCCGTCTGTCCACACGGTAAGGTCACACACACAAGGTTAAAATAATCTGTAAGCTCACATTGTTTCGCCCTGAAAAGTGATTCACAGACATGGGCAATCATTAGCTAAGGAGAACATACATAAAACTTATCATCAAGTAGACTTTGCTTCCTAGCCCATAATTAAAAAAAGCCCACAAAGCTGTAACTTTACACATAAATGCTAAAAATGGTCGCATGGCTTTAACCACCTTATTTTTTCAACTACTCTTTTCAGCAAATATGGAAAACTTCAAATTCATCAGCTGCGCAGGTAAACAATAACAAACGGTTAAAGTATTTACTCAACAAACCAGTTTACAATTACTAAAATAATATATGATAACAAAACATCAGCCTGTACTTTAGGTGGCATAACTCACTGTTTTATGAAGGAAACATACCTGTAAGAAGCTGACTGACAACCGGAAGCCTCACACGTTTAAGGTTAAAATAGCCGCGCGCTAGCCTGACTACGTCAGACTTCGTACTTCCGCTCGATTTCAGTTCGCTGCTGTACTCGACGAAGCAACGCGAGGTAGCGGAGTTTGGTATATGCTAGCCGCGCGCACGTTAAAGGTTAAAAATAAGATGATTCATCTTTGTAACAGCTTAAAAAATGTACATAGCCTCCGAAATTACACTTTTGTGCAAGCACTAAACGTCTACACGAGCACGTTGAGAAACATGTATAAAGCTTTCCCACATTCGGTTAACTGTAATAATCAACATTTATCCTAAATAGTGTTAGATAGATAAATACTATTTATAAAGATGGTCAACATGATGCAGGCTATTTTATCTAACTTTTATTTAAAAAAACGCAGAAATAAAAAAAGATGAAAAAAACAAATAATTTGGGAGCACATATCGTCTAATAAACTCACAAAGAATGACTCTCTTCCCAGAATTTCTGGTTTTATGTCTGATGGAAAAGACCCTTTGCCATTTTTTTGTTCACTGAGCTGTAAAAATCTAGTCACACAGACGAGACAGACAACAGGTCAGATATGGGCGTGTGTCAGAATGATACCAAGAAAGATTTATTTTCTCATATGAACAGGTGTTTTCATTTTATTTTTTACAATCTATGACAGTCGTGTGTCTCATTTTTTTTTTTTAAATCCTCTAGCCTAGCATTTCCCAATAATGGACATGGTGGGTAAAAGATTCCTTTTTTATTGCTGAATGTTAAAAAAATAAAATAAAACACACTTCCACTGACTTGAGGGGGGTGGGGGGGGCGGGGGATCATCTGCTGCTTGTACCATGCACCCATCTAACCTTGACCACAAGGACATGCAGAGGTGAGGTGTTTAGACGTTTCAAGCTGGGGGGAACGAAATGGAAATAAACTGGCAGGACATAACCGTTGAGTAGCGATATCACATTTAAACTAACTAGAGCACTGTCTTTTTGGCATTTCTCAAACATACAAATAAGACTCAAAATGTAAGGAAGATCAAAATAATTTCCGCTCAGACTTCAAACATAACATCTCTTCATTTAAAATAAAAAACGATATTCCATTTTGCTGTCATAACACAACTTTTATCAGGACCTATACATTGGTTTTTCACCAAAATAATCACAACTCATCACTTTTTTTTTCTTTATAGAAGTGCATGAAAACATATTCATCACGTATCTGTCTATTTCTACTCTTCCTCCATTATTTGGTGTTGATTTTCTGTGCCAAAACCAATTGGCTTCACCTCCTTCAACATATTATTCTTTACATCTTTACAACAAGGAGGCAAGCTGATGCTGACTACGGACACTCTTTGCAGAAGGTGAAGAGTTAAAACAGACTTATCCATACCGAATGTTTCTGAATGTAGGAGTGTTTTCATCCAAACAGAGTCAGTCAGTACAGCTGTTTCTGGTTTGGTTAGGGCCCAGCGAGTGCTTTAAAATGTAAAAGAATGATAAACTGATAGTAGCGCATTCAATATAAAATAATAATAATAATAATAATGACCAGCACTATTTGGTGTCTTCGATTAACTGCGAATATATTAAATAATTATGAAATATGTAGACTTAATGAAAAACATTGACTTAAAGTTAACAACAGGAAACAAATAGTCTCCACATTACACACACACACAAAAAAATGAAATGCATTGGAACACAAGTAAATATAAAGTTTGCATATTTTGGTATTTTAATGACCCCTAATAATTTTCACAGCTATTTGTCATTTGAGACCGTGTTTGTGTGTACGTGACTGCGTGTTCAGCACAGGAACTTTTCAGGGCCGTTTACACAGGACTCAATTGAACATTAAAATCTGCTAAGAGTATCATAACCCAACCCATGAATTGTTGTTAAATATAAACAATGCTCGTCACACGCTCGTATTCATTCGATCAGTCTGTATTTTTCACAGATACTCATCCACTCTTTTGCATGCCAGAGTTTAACTTGACATGGCTTCTGAAAATGTGACATTCATGGCACAAACAAAAGAAAAACAAAAAACATATAATGATATATTTTAAATGTACTGTAAATAATAGAATAAATAATATTACTGCATATATATGTGTACTGTATGTATGTGAAAAATGCTATACACCATTTCTTTATTCACCATTTTCCAAGGGTTGGGCCTTCATGATCAGAAGGCAGAAATATTACATAGGAATATCCCCTTTCTGAGTGGAACGCATCGAACAAAGCAACAGTTGAAAAAAACGACTAAGGAAAGTGTCCTGTGTGAACGGTCCCTGTCCCAAAGTACCAGGACCAATTGGTGGAGCGGACACATCCATCATCCTGCTGTCTCTCTTCAGTCCTGCGCTAGAGGAAGATGTGCAGTAGAGTGAGGACCTGAGACGCTGTGAGGCCTTCCATTCCTCCCGTCTATCTCTCCACTGGCCGCTCTAACCGGATGGATGTGCTGATAATGAGGGCGATTTTCGACTGAGTGACGGGAAAGTTGAGTGGGAGAGACTATATGTTCTTTATTTCTTTGTTATCTGTCAAAAGCTATTAGCACTGACAGCCCAGCCCACGGCCACCTCACATTTAACCCACAATCCCCTTTGGAAAGAGAAGGCTTCCGTGTGACAAACCTCAAGGTGCGGTCACATTAAGCGAAAAAGTGAGGGCAGAAAACTCACACAGGAGTCACTTTCAAACAGTTTTCTGTTGGTCAGCGCAGCCATGACCTCACGTGAAATTTACACCCACGAAAATTCACCAAACAATGGTAAATGTGACCGCACCTTTACCCTGTAGGGATGCAAAGCAAGTCAAGGCGGTGCATCTTTAAGATGACATCAAGTGCCCACATGCGCAAGTCTACACAACAGCAGCATATTTGTCAGAGCCACAGTCATTTCGAGGCCTCTCGCATTTGGTCGTTCACACTCACACACACACACATACACACACACAGACTCGTAATTTTCTTTCCGAACCCCCGATTGCATTTGTCATCGGTTTCCTGTTGGCAAAGCAACATGATCATAAAACATCTCTGTGGATCGAATTCATGTAAACATACACCTTATGTTAGAGTGGTTTATATTGCATGACGGTGGGAAGGGGGGTGGGGAGTGGGGGTGTCACAGTTCAAATGGGGGTCAGCTCCCAAAAGAACACAACCTGGAAAGGAAAGTAAGGAAAAAAGGCCAAAAAGAGACAACAAAAGAGTAAACGAGTATAAAAAATGAGGCGTCCGTATAAGAAAGGCTACAAAAAACTCCATTGGCCCTCTGGCCCTCAGCATACAGCAAAAGGCACCACAATATTACTCTAGTTTTTTTTTTTGTTTGATTTTTTTTTAAGTTGTGAAAAAATTGGCACATCTTTTTTTTATGCTGTAAATCAAAATGTACATATAAATAGAGTTTTCCCTATAAAAAAAGTCTTTGCTGTTAACTAGTAGACAACTTTTGCTAAAATGAAAATAAATATTTCATTTGTTTATAATATCTGTCAGTTATATAAAATAAAAATATTTCTTATAGGTGCATGTCTATAGTAGATTGGTTTTTTGTGGATAGGTGGCGGTCTCTCTAGTGGGGTGCATTGTCCGGTTTGGAGCGCGAGTGCGTCAGTCTGGTCTGTGTGTTGGCGCGTGGCCCGTGCCGCCCGCTCTGGGCGTGAGAAGTCTGCATGTCGGGCACGGGCCTGTAGAGGGTGACGGGCTCGCCGGCGTTCATGTTCTGCATACTGAGGAAGGGCGTGCTCTCACCTTCTTCCTCCTCCGAGTCACTGTCCGACAGGCAGCTGCGCGAGCCTAAGTCCCGGGACGGCTGGTAGCCGCGCGGCGCCACATGGCCATTGAGTCTGGACCTGCGCCAGCGCCGACTGCTTCTCTTTGGTTGCTCCATCGAGGAGAGGTACTCTTGGGTGCTCTCGTACTCTTCCTCCTGAGCCAGCCGGTAGGGACTGGAGGGAAGGCTGCCGGTGCTGTCTCGCAGGTAGCTGCCGCGCTGCTGCTGCCGGTAGGGCTCGTGGCCCCGGGCCTCGTGCAGGGGCACCTGGTAGCGCCGCAGCAGTGGCTGGTCCTCCTCCGGGGGGTAGGGGGCGTGGGCGGCAGGGGGCAGAGACATGGCATGGCTGGCGTTGGGAGACGTGATCTGGAAGGTAGGCACCTGCGGGGGCAGTGAGTAATGGAAGTCCACAGGAGACAGGCGAGCTGGAGTGGTCAGCGCCGACACGTACCTGTGCCAAGAGAAGGGCAGGGAGAGAGAGACAGAAAGAGAGAGGAAGAAGAGCGAGCAAGAGCAGGAGAGAAGAAGGTTGTGTGGAACAGATACACACGTCAGTCAAATGTCGCAGGTACACGTACTGTAAAAACGAAGGGACCCATCACCGAAAAACAAGCTGCATTTAGAGGTTCTCAAACTTTTCGGGTCACCCACATGACAGAAACTATTCACTTTCGGATCTCACTAGTTGCTAATCATGGAGACATGGATTTCTATCCAGGTTGGATTGATAATTGTAAAATGTAACTAATAATATTAATACACTACCATACAGATTGCGGCCTGTATGATTTTTTTATTAATCAATATGTTTATATTTGCTATTTGAATATATTTTATAATGTACTTTATTCCTGTCATGGCAACGTGATCCTTCAGAAAGCATGCTAATATGTTATAATTAAAAGTTATTGTGTTTATGTGCGTACTATGTATATTTACTATGTATACAACATATATGTATATATATACATACATATACACACACATACACACGTTATGCTATATATTAAATATATTTATATATAATATAAACTATATGAATATAAAAATATACATGTAAATATTTTCTAAATATATCTAATTTATTTATTAATTGTTTGTAAAGAAACCAGCATTTGTTTTTAATAGATTTTTTTGTAAACAACGTAAAACAAGTCTGCACAATTGTTCAATACATATTTAATATAATCCATCTTTGTTGAATAAAAATATTAATTTCTTATTTTTAAGGTAAATATACAATATACAGAATATATTATACATTTTAAAAAAATATAAAATAAAAAAATATTTCATATCTTAAGCTCAAAATGTTGTGTATTCAAAATTGACGACTATTAATTCACACTCGGGTGACCTCAAGGTTGAGAACCTCTTCCTCAAGTTCCCCCATTCATGGAGAACCTGGAATTTTAAAATAGTAATTTATAGGCCTGAAAAGTCAAGAAAACCATTCAGTCTTAAAAACCTTTTCCTAGTTATACTATACTTGCTCTATGAGTGCAACCTCGCTATAATGAAGTAAAAATCCTTAATGCATCATTACCAATTCATGAAAATCCACTGGTCTAAAAGTGTGGGATCCCTGTTTTGTGTCTGCTGCCCATATGTAGTGTTCCTGCCTTGTACTTTAGCAGTACTGTATCAATTTGCGCCCACCTTGCTATGGCACTAGAAAAAGGATAGTATGCGCACTAAGACATGGCGGCTGAAAGCTCAATAGCAAACGACAGCAGATAAACACACTACAGGAACAAACGAGGCCACGTCAAACCTCCCAGTCTCGGCTTAGCACTGTTACTGCAGCATGCCACCAGATGGATGACAACGCTTGCCTTACGAGTTCCCTTCCATTAGCGTGCATCATGCTAGACTTAATTATGTATGCCGGTAATTTTCCTTAATGCCTTTGACAGAAAAAAGCACCCTCCCTATGTGCGCTTGTTCCTTTGGCCTGCACTGTGTGAGTTAAAGCGAGCGTGCCCTGAGAGAGGAGGCCACAGTCAAACTGGAGCAGATAAATTAACACTGGCTGCTCTGTCACAGATCTGCAGAGCCTGAGGGCAGATAGCCGTATGCACAACAGCTCAGTCAGCTGCGGAGCGGGAGAGAAGGTAGAGAGCAGAACACCAGAGACCTGTTTCACCCCTGAGATAACGTGTTGTTCGGCTCTTGTTGACTTAATGAACCCCTCACGGTATAAATTCTCCTGTTTTGGCCCTTGCATGGTGGCGTGGGTGTTTCGCAGGCGAGAGATAACTGTAAATACAGCTGGCCGTGGGCTAGAATCTCTCTGCCGTCATACAAATACTGCGTATCTGGAGCAGCGAAGCTTTGCTTGACCCCAACTCCTTCTCTGACACTCTCTGCTGGGCCAGAGCATCTGTACGCTTTGCGCAATGAGTTTTTACTGTTGTATTCTTAACGGTATGCAGTGTGTAATTTATACAATGACTTTTGAGGGGTCAGCGTTTTTATTTCTTATGCTATCATAGCACATGTAACTAAACATACACACACACATAACTTTATTATATTTTTAAAGAAATCCAAAATTTTAATATTAAATGTAATATGTTTACATATTATATTTGAATATATATATATATATATATATATATTTAAATCTAATTATAATTATAATACATTTAGATAATGTAACTAAATAATTATAAATAATCTTTTGGACTAACATTCGGGTTAGTAAAAAAAATAAAAACCTGGATTATGTTTGACCTAAAATATACAAAATATTTTTGTTATCAAGATCACACATTACATTATGCCAGGGTGAAAAAAAAAGATCTAGGTCAAATCAAATTATTAATAATTTACTGCCATTAAGTGAATCATATAATCATGTAATCTCAAAAAAACGTAATAATATTCTCATAATTGATTATGAGAATTTTAATTATTTAATTACAAGCACTTATTTTTAAAAAAAAGATTAGGTAATCCTTATTACACGCAGTTACCACCCAGCACTGTGTGCGTGTATATATATATCCATATATATATATATATATATAATTTTTTTTTTCCTGGGCAACAATTACTCACCAATAATCAATAATGAAAAAATGTTTTTGGTGTATATAATATATATATATATATATATATATATATATTTGTGTGTGTGTGTGTGTGTACTGTGTATAATTATTATGTATAAACACACACACATATACAAATGATAAATTTTGTGTATGTATATAATTATATTCATATAATTTAAATTACATGTACTAATATAATAATATACAAACATTATATATAACTTATTTTTCTTAAATATATACATGTGTGTATTCATATATACATAATAAATATACAAATGTACACAGAAACTTTTATCTTGGATGTGATTATTTGTTGTCCAGCACTAATATTATCATAATACTGTAAACTAATCTTATTCAGTTGCATGGGCTGTTAGATAGTCTGTGGGGTTCAGGTTTTAATCAGAAGGGTTGAAACACCTCCAACCCCCGCTGTAATTTGCCTCCTGATGATACGTGCTGTGAATATTTGCTATTGAATCTTTCATGCCACCCATGCCGGTCCCCAGGGGTAAAGAAGACCGTGCAGTGAAATGCAGAGGAGTCTTACTGCACACACTAAAATGGTTCTCAGTGCCATGGCTGCAGAGAGGGGGCGCTCCTGCGCACCTGTCGCTATGCGGAGAGTCCCCAAGCGAGTCGAAAGAGTCGCCATACTGCAGGGCCGGCCGGTGGGGCTCAGTAAAGCCACAGTGTGCGGCACGCCTGGCCCGCGCCTCCATGCACGCAGGACTGTTGCATTTACTGGTCCCCACTGAGGACGACATCATGCCGGAAGGACAGTCGGAGAGGACGCTGTCTGTTCGCTCCAGACTCCACGTTCTCCCTTCATGTCTGAGAAAGACAGAAAGAAAGAAAGGAAGAAAGAGAATGAAAGAAAAGGGAAGAACGCAGGATAGAAAAAGCGCACAAGATGCTTAACCCAGTGGTTCTCAAAGTGTAGGGTGACGGGAGGCTTCCCAGCTTCTTAGATTTCTTTCATTTCCTTTGGCTTCACAAGAGTATGATTTCACAGGAATATAGAGCATATGGGGTCATATGGACAACTTTTATGGTACTTTTGTGTGATTTTTGAAACTGGACAGTAGGTCACAGTCCTCTCATGTCTCATCTCAGTTTGTGTTCCACAGAAAATTGGATCACGATGAGGCCAGTGTTATTTTAGTACTATTTATAAACTATAGTAAATTTGCAATTTAATTGTAATAATTTTTTTGTGCTTTAAAAATATTAAGTATTCATTTTTTTCTCCATTGTGTGTGTGTGATTTTTAGTAAGCACTACTTTTAGTAATTTTTTTTGGTAATTTGACTTTCAGTCAATTATCAAGGCAACATTTCAAATGTTTGATTGGTTTAAGTTTTCGTTTTAATAATTATATTTAATTTCAGCTTTACTAAACAGTTATAGTGCATATACATATTTCTTTTAGCGCTTTTTTATATTTTATATACAAACATAATTATAATCTAGGTTTACTGGCAATAAATTATTGATGTTCCCTTTTCCCTTTTTTTTCACTTACAGGCAACTCATTATTCACAACAGTGAAAACTATTAAAATAGCAATTTTTTTTTTTTCAACTGACAGATGAAATCATAACTTGATCAAACAAGAATGCTGGGTAACACTTCAGAATAGGGGTCCAAAATAAAGCATTAGTTAAGCATTAATTAATGGTTAATTTGTTCACAATTAAGCATTAGT
>JAUMHR010000031.1:4895162-4905360 GCA_032361145.1 Enteromius fasciolatus
TTGTGAACAAATTAACCATTAATTAATGCTTAACTAATGCATTATTTTGGACCCCTATTCTGAAGTGTTACCGAATGCTGTACTTGGAAATTTGGAGGTAATATTAAACTGAGAAGATCCAAGGTACTCGTGTAGTACAAATAAAACGGCTTTAATTTACTGGGCTAAGTCATTAAAACAGTTAAAAGTGTAGATCTACGCATTTCCATAACTTCCATAACTTTACTGCTAATATGCTGTATGACAAATCACAATCTGTCAAACATTTTCCTACACGTGCTGACACAGTTTGTCAACAATGCGGTTGGTTGATTACAGCGTAAGTGTCAATGGCGCACAAAGTTCGCAGTCATGACAGAACAGACTGAGAACCACTGGTTTAACCCATATGTGTGTACGAATCCGTTTGAGTGAAAAGCGTGAAGCTAGAGGCCTGGGAGGTGATCATGGTGTATAACCTCTGAGTTTCTCTGCACTCACTCACTCACTCACACCTGTGACTTGATTCTGAAAGGAATGAATAATGGCTGCTGGCTGGGATTCCTGCGGGACAGTGGAAGGGGAAGGAATGCTGAATGACATGAAAACAGACGTATGGCTTTGGCAGGGGGCAATTAGAGCACAACCCCTGGTTCTTGATGAGCCTACACACACAAATCCTCTGCTCATTTGTGGTCAAACATGCCACGCTGTCAGGAACGTACCTGTGAGTGGAGGAATGAGCCCGGGTGGAGGAGTTGTGGGATCTGGAAGACTGCCGGCTGCCAGGAAAAGGTGCCTCTGCTCCGTGTCTAATAACTCTCTCAGTCGCCGGTACATTTTTGGAGATATACTGCAATTGGGAAATAAGAAAAGAGCCATTCGGTTACTGACAGAAGACATCAGAACAAATTGTATTTATTAAGAAGAGTGACTTACATCAACCATGGGTATCTCCTCAGGACCAGGTCCTGGGTGATTGGGTCCGTTGGCCAGGTTGCGGTTGGGATGATCCACATATATGTTCTGTCTCAGATGATTGTGCATCTTCTTCCTCTGTTTCCTGGGGGGGAGGCTACAGTGAGGCAGTGTCACTCTCTCAGACACCGGCCCAGAGTCACAAGCATCACGTCACATTTATAAAAGTCCTTCTACCACTCAAAGCTGGTGTTGGATTTAAAGTTACGTTTTGCAACACCAGTTACTGTACAATGACAGAAAATTTATTCAGACACTTAAGTCAAACTTAAAACTGCGGTTTTATTAGATAATAAAATATTAAGCCAAGTGGCATCTTTAAAACACATTATGCTAAACCGTTGGTCTTTATTTAAAAAGTGTGGTAACTCTTTAGTATTGCGACCAGTTGTCAATATTAGTTGCATAGCTTGCCTATTATTAACATGTTGGCTGTTTGTAAATACTTATAAAGCACATATTTTGAATAAATATATACAGTAGATTTTTAAGCATCTTGGAGACGTTGCCACAGTTCTTCTGGATTGAGTCTGTCTCAGTTTGTTCTGTTACTTCATGTCACTCCAGACATCACTGGGATTTTATTTGAAATGTAAATATTTTTTAAATTATTTCAAGGCACAAGAGTCTAAATACAATTGTCTTATTAAAATAAATAAGTTTAAAATACATTTACTTAAACATACTTGACTTTATATAAATTAATTTTAAAATAAAATGACACTTTGCATTTTATCAGATTTATTGTTTTACAACATATTAATTTTCCTTTAATATTTTATTGTTTAAAAGTTTATATTATTATTATTATTATACACACACACACACACACACATATATATATATATATAGGTCATGCAGACAATGTGTATATTGATAAGTCCTAATAAACAGCCAATATTAATAATAGGCTTGACAATGTGCAACTAGTTATTAGTGAGTAATTTCTACTTAGCAAAGAATCCCAAAAAAGTAGTCGTGGTTTCTACACAAAAAAAAGAAAAAAAAAACTTAAGCAGCACAACTGTTTTCAGCATTGATAATAATAAGAAATTACTGAAGGAACTGAAGACTGGAGAATGTAGCATTTCCATTAAAGAAATTAATTATATTTTACTGTATATTCACATAGAAAACAGATATTTTTAATCATAATATTTCAAAATATTACTTTAGAAAGGCAGTCTTGGTAAAAAATAAAATAAACATTTGAAAAGTAATAGATATACGTTTAAAGGCTATGTAAATACAAATAATACTACAAATAATATTTATAATATGAGATTTCAAGTTTGATAGAAATTAGTTTTATAATTAAGGCCAGTCAAAAAAATAACCTAAGGCACAAATAAGTATTACTGCTGTATAATATCTTCTTCTTATTAAAAGTAATATCACCTTCTATTATATTTGGACTTCTTTTTTACACTATTGTAACCAAGAGGACTTTACAGCAGTGGTAACTGACACACTCATTTCATCGGTACTGGATATTTCCTCTACATAATGTGATTTATGTAGAATTATTAAAATAATAGCTGGTGATGTACAAGTAAATATAGGGGAGAGATTACATTTTATTTTAATTTATTTATTATTATTCATTTATTATTATTCTTTTTTTTTTTTTTATTTATTTATTATTTTTGAATGGTCAGTAACGTTCTCTTGTAAAGGTTTATGGTTATTGTTACTGTTGTATTTAAAACAAATGTCAATAAATACACCTTGGGAAAAAAATAAATAAAAGTAATATCACAGCTGTTGTGCCTTATACTTACTTGGTTTTGCAGTAGGCCACCACACAGACTATGCCCACCACCAAAAGAGCCACACAGATGCCGGTGATTGTCAGGACTCTCTTCTGATAGAGCTCCTCTGCCTCTGTACATCACCACACACACACAATTATTAGCCTCATCTACAACTAAAACTGCTTCTAAACTCTCTCGTAAACAGTTCCTACTGCTGCGCCGATCCTCCATGTCATCTCATGATGAAATCTGAGAGATATCACATACAGCTCAGATGAACATGTTCTTCCTATCGGGCATTCAGCATGACTCAGATCCCGCACTATGAGGATTAATCGTGAGATGGGAAAGAGGCTCGGGCCTGAACAAGGGCTCTAATGGACCAGCTCAGCAGTGGAAAGTGCTTGCGTGAGGAATAATGCGTATCATTATGGTTTACGGGAGGGAATCGGTCTGTCTAAACAACTCCCGATGGGCGCTGATGATTTCTGTGAGTCCATGGATGCTTTCCTCCACTGGGGGGCATCGCAATTCAGCTCAATTTAAAAGATCAAACGGTATATCAAGAGGACAAATTGGATGTTTGGGACAAATTGGGTTAAGAGGCGATGACATGGAGGCACAGAAATAATGATCAGGTGTTTGTTTGCCTTGGTCAGTTATAGTTTCTAAATATTTTCATAACCAGTTAAATCATGGATGCATAGAAGCCTTTAAAGGAATATTCGGGATGCAGTTGATCAAATTGAGCTCATTTGACAGCATTTGTGGTTATTATTTATTTTTACAGTCAGTTTGGTGTGTTAATAAATAAATTTGACTCATAACTTGCTTTCTTACACACACAAAAAAAGTAAAAATGGAAATTTAAATTTAAGCTCCTCCCATGGAAGTGAATGTGGCCAATGTTTAGATGCTAAATAATAGTATAGTTGCACATAACACAGTATAGAGACATAAACATAATTTATTTTGTTTATCTTATTTCTAAATATATTTATCTTATATTTATATTTAATATTTATCTAAAAGTTTAACCTTTTGTAATGTAAAATTATGATTTTTGATAACTTTAGAGTAATATAACATTATTTAACAAACATTAAACTGACTGTAAAAAGTTTTTCAGCTCATGGTCTAACAAAGGAACTGACGAAGAACTTTTTTTTTTGTCCTAATCAACATTATGCCACTCAAGATTTAGATTGATCATAACTTGTTTAAACCCGGAATATTCCTTTAACCCAAACTGAATATTGGGTACGATTCAAAAGGAAATGTTTTTTTTAAATATCAAACCACAGACTACATCCAGCCTTCTGCCTTTTCCTTGGAAATGGGCCTTGGTTTGGTCTCACAGACCTTCTAAAAGGAAGAGAATGAGAGTCCGAGAGGGATGGGGGCTAGTTAGAGGAGAAATATTTCATAATCAATAATGAAATAATCCAGCTGTCGTTTGCTCGGTAGTACAGAGCGGAGTATGTGCTTTAAGCAACGTGACTTCATAGAGAGCCCAGTTTACATGTACCGTAAAATGGATCATTTTCAAGGGAAAACAGAGGCTGTTTTTGTAAGCAAAGAACAGACGATTGGGAGAGGTCATATAAACAACCTAATTATGGGACTGATGCAGTTTGGCATGCTAGGGCAATAGGATTCAGTTTGTTCAAGTCCGGTAAAATTAAGAACAGAAAACAAAAGAGAAACCGCGTTCAATTTGAACCATTATCAAATACAGCTGCAGAAATCGCATTGGTGAAGCAGAAGAAGGCAAAGTCGCGTGCAAGGATAGAGATAGAAAAATAATTCAGCAAAGACAACAGGAGAGCGGGGAGATGGAAGAGGGAGAAGAACTTGAGAAAATGAAAGTAATGGAGCTATCTTGTTTAAGGAAAGAAATGGGAACTTTTATCTGCAGCACTCATCCACACTGCCTTAAAAAAACAAAGCAGACCATGATCAACTGTACAATGAAAAACCATCTGGAGAAGTTACAGCTGGTCATGATCAGATTTTATGTAAACGCTTTGGAAATACAGCTGTACAATCCCTGATGCCAACAATGATTTATTCAGCATTTTTTGTTGTTTTCTAGTAAAAAAATATCTACAAAACCGTATTAAAGTGCCCCTATTATGGATTTTTGAAAATTACCTTTCATGCATTGTGTAACACAGCTCTAAGTGAATAAAAACATCCTGCAAAGTCTGAAAGTGCACTGTATTTAAAGCTATGGTCTCTCAAAAGAAAGAGTCGACTCTGAATAACTGAAACTAGCCGTTTCATGTTAACGTCACAAATCAAACATTAGAATATTATCATAATGAAAATGAAAAGTTATCTTTTGCCACGCTAAAAGCTTGCAAACACTGCTTTAAATGACATGGACCAATCACAGCAGATTAACGTCACTGAGTTTGGAAAAATTAATTGTTAAATAAAGCGTTTGAGAGTTGATGAACAAATAAGATATATATAAAAAAAATGCAAATGCATATTATAAGCAAATTAAAGTGTCTTTTGTCCTTGCATGCATGTCAGCTTATTATTTGGGACTCCTAAACTTTTTCAACCTTTCATAACCCATAATAGGTGCACTAATAACTTAATAAGGGGCGCTTTAACTTGAGTAAGAAAACTAGGTATGCTAGAGTATTTTTTTATTATTATTATTATTAACCTGCTGTATTCACCTTTACCTAAAATGACAAAAATTGACAATTCAGTTTATTTAAAACAAGAAAAATGAAAATGTTGAACTCAAAATTAACTTCAAGTTATATTACATTATTTTAAAAATGTCTGGGCTCCTAAAAGTGCATGTGTAAGGGATTTTTTTTTTTTTTATCAACGTCATCTAAGGCTTTCCAGGTAAAATATAATTAGATTAAATGTTAGTATAACTCCAGTCTATGTGAACTCGCTTGAAGCCACACACTTGTTATGTTTACCATTCAGTAAACAGCAGGTTGGTGTGTAAAACTAACAGAGGTTTACACAAATCACCCCCGCATAATTCTAACTGCTTAAGAGCCTGCGACTAGCTGCATACACTTGAAGAAATCTGTGTACATCTTCATGTTAATGACAAAAAACTGACTCATCTGCCGACTTTTTTATGTCGTTCCAACCAATTCAACTAAATATATGCTTGTCAGAAGTCCTACGTAAGTAACTACGCAAGCTGTTAAATGCTCACAGTTAAACTGTTTCTGGCAAGGCTTTTTAGGGCTGCAAGAACGTTTACGGTTATTTCTAAATATGTAAAACACAGTGAGCCGACTAAAATTTGTTAACACTGCATGCAAATCCAATTTAGTTTTCAAAACTATTTTTTTTTTTGTGGATAATGATGTAAATATGATTTTTGCATAAAAGACTGCTTATGGAATAGTTAAATGGAAGATTTTTTTGTGCTGGCAAACAATTAATTGCGATTAATCGCATCCAAAATAAATAATAGATAAACATGTGTTATGTTTATATATTAAATATATTCATATATATATAATATAAAACTATAAGCATGTAAATACTTTAAAAATATATACATTATATGTGTGTGGGTGTGTATATATATACACATAATAAATATACACAGTACACGTACATATATAAAGTAAACAAAAACAGTTCTCTACAAATAATTCTTTACATTAAGCATCTTTTTTTTCCTTTTCTTTTAATTTCTTGTTACATGTGAGTTATGTTACTGAACGACACATAAAAATAAAACTCAGATAAAACATTTGAAATCTGATATGATGGTTCAGACTACCCCCCACAAACCCCCCCCCCCCCCAACAATAAAACAACCCAAAAACAACCAAAAAAAGACTGATTTTAATCAGATATTTACCACATATGGTTTTTTACAAACATCAGTTTTCATGTTGTTTGGGTCAGATCCGATTCTTTCTTCCTGTCTGAACAAAGCCTTAAAATCCCACTGTGACGGGACGAGGGCTGCAGATAATGATTCCCATGCTGACTCTTGGAAAGAGGGGCTACTATACAAAGCAACGGCTGATCGACAGATTTATTTGTTAATCAATTTGTTCATTTGCTATAGAGTCCATCAGAGAGTTGTGTGAAATGGAATGAGAGCTACACAGTTCAATCTGGAAATCAGAATGAAGGATCGGTCCATACCCATAAATTCAATCCCAAGAGACTCTGCCAGTGCAAAGAGTTGATAATGAAGAGCAAAACAAAAACACACAGAGAGAGAGAGAGAGAGAGAGAGAGAGAGGGAGGAAAAACAAGATTTAAGAGACAGATATCCAACCATACACAGGAACACATCATTGTGGACACATCATGCAGATACTAAAAAGAATAAGTGGTTAGATCATGCAGGTTACAGCACGACTGATATGCGACCAAACCTGGATTAATAGGTAAGAGATGAGTATAATTGCGCGTAATAAAATAGAATTATAATTAAAATCATCAAACTAGTAGTTTATTTTGGTATTTATTGCATGGATTAGGATCTGAGATTTTAAAACGAGCAGCTAGGTTAGTAGATTCGATTCACCGTCACTGTTAATTCATGTTATTCTACCGCAGTTATTTCAACTCTATCATTAATATAATTATTGTTATACTACAAACAAAACAGCAAGAATGCAAGTGAATTGATATACATTTCAGTGGTCATTAAACTTCACAATTCAAATATCTCGGATGTGTCTTACCTGTGGGGCACACAGACAGCTGATACTATTCATAAAACATTTGGGTGCATTTTGATGTTAATTGTTAATGACAAGATGCTATTTACACTCTATATTAGTAATACATGCTCTATGCAACAAATATTACGATTAGACAAAGTAATTCAGGTATTGTTATACTCAAATTTGCATCTGTCTTTGATCTGGTTTGAGTGTCCCGGATATAACACAAGGCTGTCAAAATATATTCTCACACAAAGGGCCTTGGGATCAGGATAATTTGATTATTTGAATTAATGTATGAGCGACTGGCACTTTTCTGGGAGGCTCACGTGTCTAATATTAGCTGCAGGAAATTATCACTGTTTTCATGACAATGGAACTTCGCAGGCCTGATAGAGAGGGAACTGATAAGCAATCTTCATGTAGACATTTTAAAATGCTTTTTATTTTATCTTTAGAATGGAATGAAAAAAAAAATAAAATAAAACCACTGTAACACTTTACAATAAGCTTTCAAATGCTAACACTGGTTAACTACATCAGTTAACATGATATAACAACGAATCTTAGCTAATGTTAACAGCTATGATCGAAATATTTTTAGGATCAAAAGTTAATGTGCATTAATGCGCTGTGAACTAACATGAACAGAAACAGCATAAACATCAACAAAGATTAATAAATGCAGCAAAAATATACTGCTTAACTATCACTATTTAAATATTAACTGATGTTTACAAAAAAAAAACCTTATTTTAAAGTGCTACCAGACAACACAACTGCCTTGCAGGTATACGTTTAATATATAAAGAATCATTTTAATTTAATTTTATATTTTTTTATATTTTTTTAGCTTTGACATTCTTAAAAAAAATGTCTGTATTTATTGGTTCTGTCAAACTATTAATCATGATTAATCGCTTAACAAATAATATGAATAAATACAATTTTTACATATCATATATATGTTTGTACTGTGTGTATTTATTATGTATCAATACACACACACACATACAGTATATAATTTGAAAATATTTACATGTATATACATTTATTTACTTATATATATATATATATGTAATATATAATTAATATAATATATACATGCATGTGTTTGTATTTATTTATACAGAATTTACATACACATTATGCATGCATATATATTGTAAACAAAAACTTTCATTGTGGATTTTATTAATCATTTGGCAGCCGTGAACAACTCTGGAAAAATAAATAAAAAAATGAATGAATTTTTAAAAAATAGGTAAAAATGACAAACATTGTATTTATAGAAATTTAAATAATATATATTTATATATATTTAAATACAATTTTCTGTCAGTTTTTCCATGGCCTTCAGTCTAAAAGCCCCTGGGCTGTCTCAGTGCTCCCGCCTGAGGTCAGCTACCGTTTTAGCTCTCAGCTATGACTCTAATTGGTCGAGCGATTACAATTCTCTCAACAGCGAGATGAACAGAAAGTGACATAAAATCACTTTCTCTCTGAGACGACAGCTCTGAGGACACATCTGTCCTCACGCACAACCTGCACACTGGGATTTACAGCCAGGCTTTGCATGACATCTTGTCAGACGTTCTTTTCTGTGTTGTAATATTCCTAGCATGCTCTAAGATGGGGGACGCCTTCATTTCTCTTTCCCTATGGCGCCAAAGCCATTTTTTCCTCAAGCTGCTTGTATCTACACGCACCTATTGTGCTACGTTTACACTATTTACATTTCCTCAGGTCTAAAAGCCTCAGTACCTGCACTGTTTCAACATCTTTGACAGACACTCATTTCCAGACCTCCCAAAACGAACAGCACTACAAAATACAGAAAGGAAGCCTGACTGTTGACAGTGGAAAAGCTAACAATCCACACATGCAAAGACTTGATCCTCTGTCCTGATATAGGTAACAACTCCGCTCTGTAAATCACACAGGTTATAGCAAAAGTGTCATATGATCATTTTTCTTGTTTTGCACCACTTTGAAAGTTTTTAATAACACCTCATAAATTCTTCCTTTTACACAACGAGGAAACCTATTAACTCTATGCGCTTTCCGTCCATGGATAGTTTCGTTAACATCAATCTTTCGTGTTCTACCTCCTGTCTTTTTATTAACTAATAAATATATGTTGAGATTAAGCTCATAGTAAAATGTAAACAGCGGCAGCATAGCAACGCTGTCGAGAGCACAAAGGCCTGATTATACACACTATGCGGACACAAGCGGGAGCCAATAGCTCACAGGCATGAGCTGTCAGGTGTAGTGATCCCTGCGCCTCCCTCTAATCTAGGTGTTATTCTGCAGTTGATGGACATGTGCAGTGGAGACGCCGATCTGTAGCCTTATACGGTGAAAATGTGTCACCTCGGGGAAGTGGAGCTGTTTAATTTCACAGCATAATTAAGGGGTGGATTTTTGAACCGTGGGGGTTTGTGACGAGAGAAACAATGGCTTGTTTTAAAACGCACGCACTCGAGAAACTGTAAAATGCTGTATTGTACGCAAATGGATGATATGAGAAACTCGTAAATTCCTAATATTAAATGATTTACATAGAGTTTGGTAGAAAAACGATTTGCAGATATTTATGTATTCAGAAGATGTTTTACGCAAAGAATACAGTTTAGAGTTTATGTTTTCCTAAAAATAAAAATCCAACCCAGGACCTTGGTGTTGCAATATCTATGCTCCACTGGTTGAATCATAGGAACTAGCATTGACATTTAAATCCAGACTGATAATTATTTTAAAGTTTGTGCCGATAACTGATAAATGGCTGACACTGAATATCTA
>JAUMHR010000031.1:4907279-4933123 GCA_032361145.1 Enteromius fasciolatus
ATTTAAAGCTTACTTTCTAATAGTCAAAGTTTTTTTTTTGTAATTTATCTTCAATTTAAGTTAGGGTTTATTTCTCAACAAGACGGCATTTATTTGATCGAAAATCAATTTGATCATCAGACTACATATATAGGTGTATGTTAAATATGTACAGTATGTATATATATATATATATATATATTTATATACATATTTTTTATATAGATATATTTCATACATATATTTATAAAATAATAATTCTATGAAAAAAAAGTAAAAAATACAAATGTATTTTTGTAATAATGTAAAAAAAAAGGCTTTACTGTCACTTTTGAAGGAGTGTGTCATAAATTGTTTAATAATGGCAGAAATTTCATAAAAATACATAAATCTTTTTAACTTTTTAATTGTGTTAACCCTAACACTAAAATTCCAACAGCAGTATCGATTATAAATTGGGAAAATAATAATCAGTTCATGCTACATATAGAAATTTACAAATACATTTCTAATGTTTAGCAATGACTGATAGTGTGCGGGATTATTATTTTTTTCACAAAATGATTACACAAAACATATCCAGTAACTTGATCTGGTTGAGTGTTGTGTATTTTTTACTGGAAAACATGAAATAAAAATACTTGAAAATCATTTTGCAGTCGGTCCAGTACACGGGCTGTAATAAAAACACAAACAGCTGAAGCTGTATCTTAGCCTAAGCAGCACATCTCTCATACTGTCACCTGATTATGACATGGCTCTCATTCATGGATTTGATTGGCCAATTATGCTCATTCATGTTATTCCAGTAAACAAATTACGGCTCATCAGTGCATAATGAGTGATATGGGGGTAATGTTTTTACAGCGTTAATTCCTCTAACTCTGTACCTGCTCTAGTCAGCTAGCACTGATGAATGGCCACCTTCAATTTCCAGGACAAACAGAAAGCGTGATCGAGTGTTATCTTTCGTCACCAGCTTCTCTGCTGAACACCGTATCCCTGCGCTTCCTGAATTAAACCACCAGAGGCACGAGTGAATCATGGACCTCGTATTTACTTCGTCTTCCAGTAAAAAAAAACAAACATAATAGCTAAATTGTGAAAAATACATAAAACGTTGTTTTCAGAGAACATGTCTAGCTTCATTCTTGCTTTAAGCCTAAATCCAACAACGTTTAGTGAGACTGATGTTTAAAGCAGTACATAGTACCCCTGTAAAAAAAAAAAAGCTCTTACGCTTAGCTTTTGAAGTAGGATGTGAGGTTACGCATGACACAATACATGCAGCACACACACGAAGCGCGGTGAGTTTATAGAGTGTAAAATGAGCCACGGTTCAGGCCGTAACCTCTTCACTGCGCTGCTACAGAGCCGTGTCACCGCCTGGCACGCGGTAAAACACGCCAATGTTAACTACAGAGACCCTGAGAATAACGGAGAGATGATGAGAGACCGCAAGCTGTTGTAGTCTTTAGGGGAACGCAAGCTGCCGTCCACCAGAGCGGAGACATGTTTTAAGTAACATGTACGCCGCTGAGGGGGTCAGAGGTCATGGAAACAATGTTCTCCTGCTGGAGAGTGCCAGGAGGGATGGAACGACATGTGCGCACACGTGTGTCTCTCAGGAGAGGACCTCTGGGGTTTCAACTCCTTAACTTCATTCATTCCTTTCTCCAAATGAAGAACAGATCCTGTTATGTCTGTCTATGTTCATTGTTTGCCTTAAGTGTACGGTTTCAGACTTGTCCTTCAGTCTGTACCTTGAATAAACGCAATAAGTCGGTCGAAGCTTTAATGCATCAATCAAAATCTTTGACTTATTTATGATAACGTCTTAATTAAATAAACTGTGATTTTATATTTCTTAACAAAAAGAAGTATATAATAAAAAAGGGTTAATTAAAGACAAACAGCTAAACTTTTTAAACTAAATCTAGCTGATTTTTAACTAGATTTACTATTTATATGAATTATTAATAATGACATTTCATAAAATTATTTTTTAAACATTTAAAAAGCATTCCAGGATTAACTGACTTTACTATTTATATGAATTAGTATTATACATAGTTATGTATAGTATAGTACAGTACAGCATAATATATAAAAGCATCAGTCATCACTTAATGGCATGTTTTTTTTTTACTTATTATTAATATAAGTATTTTCTTTAATATCGATAATTAATACATAGATAATAAATAGATCATGAAAGAAAAATAATTAAACTTTTTAGTCTATTATTTATTTTTTATTTTTAGAAAGCATACCAGCATAAACTGCTTTTCTTATTATATATAATATAATATAATATATATTATTAATAATATACTATTATATTAGTTTTCAAAGATTTTAAAAGCATCCCAGGACGCACTGACTTTATTACTTGTTCTTGATATTTATTATTAATTTATTTGTGTGTATATTTGATTAATAATGGCTTTATAGTGGTTAAAATGTTTATTATTTTACACTTTTTGGGCAAAAATAAAGCCATTACTACGATTACTACGAAGTACTACTACTACTACTATTAATAATAAAAACAACAAAATAAGTTTGAAATTGAAATCTTAAAATTTTAAACTTAAAAGTGTTCACCACTTAAAACACAATGTGTTAGTCTTCAAGCAACAAAGCCATAATTAATAATAAATAGGTTTATAATGAAAGTTTGATGCAGCCAAACTTTCGACTGGTCTATTAATTACCTATTAATATTTCAGTCATAGACACCAGCTCCATTCTCCCAATTGCTTTATTTCTTATGCATCTTTGCATTATTCTCTCTTCTTCATACACTGTCTGTTTCCTCCAGTCTTTCTCCCTTCCCAACCCCTGAGAGCATCTTCCTCAGCTCTGGACATGCATTTTTCATTCCCTCTCTTTCCCTGACTCTCTCTCGCTCTCTCGTTCTCTCTCTCACTGGCAGCAGGAGCCGACAAACTCTGTTTAATAAAAAATCTACAAAGGCGGTGAGAGAGAAAGAGCAAATTTTAGCCAGAACTGGGCTGTAGAAGTAAACCTGAAGAAGATAAACATCATGATATTCCAAACAAGCCTAGACATCAGGAACACAGATACCAGTTCCAAGAATCCAGCTCCAGGTGGCCAAACTGTATATCGCACAACACAGCACATGTACTGAAGCTGAACCATTACCACACTGGGAAGATTTAACATGGCAACGAGCCAGTGCAGAAACAATCACAATATTAAACATGGCTAGTTTTGCAGACAAGCATTTTTTTAAAAAAATTCAAGATGAAGTCACTTCAGAAGCAAAATTAAATAAAATAATGAGTACTTGGCAATGCCTAACTGCGATTAAATCAAAATATTATTTTTGTGTACATATGTATATGTGTGTGTACTGTATACACAAATATACACAAATGCATGTATATATTTAAGAAAAATATGTTATGCATATATCCAAAATATATTAGTACTGTCAAAAATTAATCGCGATTAATCACATCCAAAATAAACGTTTTTGTTTATTTAATATATGTGTCTGTGTATATTTATTATGTATATTTATTAAGTACTGTGTATATTTAGAAAATATGTACACGTATATATTTACAGTCATATAATTTATATTATAGAAGACTTGTGCAATCAAACAATTATGTTTTGTTTTTATATTTAAAATACATGTATATATAATAAATATATACTTTTAAACATCTTCTATATATATACACATTGTATTTTCTAAATATATACTGTATGTATACATAATAAACATACACACACATATTCTAAACAAAAACTTTTATTTTGGACGCAATTAATCAAGATTAATTGTTTCATAGTAAAATAATAATAAGATCATATATTTTAAATTACGTTTAACACCAGTTTCTTGGTTTAAGTATAAATACCAATATGAAAAAATACACTTTATTCAATATATTATAGCAATATATTATTTAAATACAAACATCCTGTTACAATTTTGCTTCTTAAGTACATTAATCTTGTTTTAAGGAGCATTTTCACTAGAAAAAATGTTTTTAAACAACATTATATTAATGTTCTGTCCAAAATGTTCTATTAAACCAATGGGACAGACGGCAGAAGAATTAATAATAGCACTTCACATTTACAATGCAATACACTGTGTAATAGAAAGCTCTGCAAACACTTCCAAGAATAGCTCCCTGGGTCTGCTATTACAACATCTAATCCTGTTTAAAACACACTACTGGCAAATCACACATGAAAATATTAACCCAGATCCTCAAAAGGCTGAAATGCATTTGTACTATATTTGCTGAACCTTCATGCTTCGTCATTCTGCTGATCTATTTTCTTTATATGACTATTTAGTCAATTGTTTAAGGCTTTACTTTAAGGCTGCAGTTGACGTTTCACTGTGTAAAGCCACCATAAGTCAAGTGAAGTCATGTGCCCTCAATCAGGTCGCCGTAACAGAGTCCATTCTAACCCAGAAGGCTTTGCATCACTTCTATGCAGCTTGTAAATCTGTCCGAAGCAATCAAAGCATGTAGAATTTATCCAGCACACACACGTCATACCTAAACGACATTCTCATGGAAGTAAAGCCCACTCTCTTGATCTTCATTGTGTTGCATAACGAAGGATGCATCTGGTCTGAAGAAAAAAATGCTGCTGTTATGTAAAAAAAGAGGGGGAAAAAAGCACTTTCGAAGCAGCTGTTTTCATGCACTAATATTTGGAAAGTTTAATGGCGCTTTCCACGAACACAGTACACAAAAGTGCCTGAAGCTCTTACAAATTGAAGTTTTCGTTTTTTCAACAAATGGTCAGTGAAAGGAGGCACTTAGGTTGTTGATCGTCAACCACAGGAGGTCAAACTAAATATTATATCAGCGTTTTTTTTTCTTGTCCGTTTTATATGAGTCCGTTTGGCTTTTTTGCAGCCCTGTGACATGTAGTTTTCTAGTTCTAAACAATAAATACAAAATTAATAGCATTTAATCAAATAAGTATCTGTAAAAAAAACTACGCTAGAATGGGGAACAGGGTTACAAAATCAGAACAGAAATAGACAATTGTAATTATTGATCAAGTTTAACAAAATAACATATAATGTTATTTTTTTAAACTTATAATTTTTCTTTAAAAAAAAAAAATTAGAGTTAAAGATTGCTTTTTTCGCTCTTTCTCTTTTTTTGTAATATGTCAAATAAAAGCAGACAATTTATAGTGTTGCTGTGGAAAGAGACCAATTTTTTTTTTGTATTACTTAATATTCAATATTATTAATAAAAATATCTTTTAGCATTTTAGAGGTAAATGTTTGTTTAATAAAAATTTCCACAGTAAACTGAACATCAATTCAACATAATATATTAAAATTAAAACACTGTCGAGTGAACAGTCGACCAGGCAGGACAGGCCAAAAAAACCCAACATTTTAAAGATATTTGATTTGTTTAATTTCAGCTAGTGTTGTAGGTTAATGGTAGATTAACAATAGCAGTTAATTACAAATATGTACTTTTCAAGTTATTACAATAAAGTCAATAATCTACAGTCTTCAGATCAGATCTTCTCCTTGATGTTTAGCACAAGAAGGTGTTGGGGCCCGTAAAAAGCAGCGCCGGATACTAGTCAGGGGCCCCCTCAGCGGCGAGCCATGAATCTCCTCTGGCATTTCTCTCTCCTCCTCAGTTTTGTCATCTGTCCCGGTCTTATGTAAACATGACAGGGGTGTCGATGTGGAGCTGCTGTAACTTGGCAGGCCGTAAAATACCCCCAACCCCATCCCACAATCATCATCCCAGCAAAAAAATAATAATTATGGCCTGGGTCATTTATTACCTCTTCCCTCACTCCATATGTGTGTGGAACTTTGTATTTCAAAGAGAAAGAGGTAGGCATAAATATAGGGTAGCTTGTATGGCTGGACTTGTTCAGCTGGTGAGTAATTCCTATGGAAGTCTGGCCTATATTGAATGAGATAGCTTTGGGGCAACAATTCCCAGCAGGCCTTGACTGCATTATCCGACTTTTCTGGACCTGTGCCTCTCCCATGAGTGAATTAACTGCAGCAATTGAGTTATTGCTCCTTCCAATTTGTACACAACTTATTGAATGGCTGTTGCAGCCGTGTCCTGGCCATTTGCTTGCTGAGGAGGATTCCAGGGACTGAAAAGCTGGGCTGAAAATACCAGCAGGTACACTCATAATTTGACGCAACATGCGGTCTGAAATTAATTTAATAATAAAAAAAAAACCAGAGGAAAACCAGCACTGCTGTAAGATGCCGTCGCATAAATAGCTCCATATCACACACACACACACGTTTCCATGTGCATCCTTGTTTGTTATCTCACCCTTCGCGGCTACTTAATCGGCTTGGTCTTGTTTTGATAATGTGGGCGAAAATGTTTTTTTCGGCCCATAACAAGACGTCTTGAGCATCTCTGATTTAAAAGCGTCTGTGTAAATCAGTGTCCTTTTCCCCTGTGACTAAAATGTAAGCAAGCGGACTTATTTACCTTGTGGGAGGCCTCTGACTCTCGTAAATATTTGTTCCAGCACTAAACCAGCATGACATGGCATTTCACAACGGTTTGATGCACATTGCTCCAGCACGCTAAACGTAAGGGCCACCGGAGCAGGACGAGAGGTCTGTTGTTTTGTTGTTTTTTTTTCAATTCCCAAAGCATATTACAGTCATATCACATTCATCAACATCTGCACCAGTGAGTCAACCCGCTGTGCCCCAACACAAGAACGAAGATGGAGAGAAACGGAGAGAGAGAGTTTAAGTAGAAAAGGATGGGTGACTTGATGGATACCATTTGGCCTTTGAATTTGCTGGAAAGAGACAAGGAACTCCAGGAACTAGGGATTCTTACTTCACTTAGCGTGCAGTTCTTAATCTCTCAGAAACATTATGAAGAACAGAAAGAAGGTTGGAGAAAAACATCATTGAATACACTGCTGTTTCTTTAATTATGGGCATAATTTTGTCCCAGCAGGATGGGTTTTATTAAAAGGAACAGATTTCAACTTTTCTTTTTTTAAAAAATATGATGGTCATATTAAAAACTACTTTTTTGCTGCTATCACATCCACTTCAACCGACAATTTTGTTTACAAACAAGATATTTTTTGTATTATATCATTTCTGAGCTGTAATTGTGTTAAACTAAGCAATTATGAAACTATATTTTCCATAAAATGCTGATTCTGAAATTAGCTAGACGAAGAAGCCAGCCTTTTGTTATTCCAAAATTTGATTGTTAATTTAGAATATGACGGGAAAAAATAAATAAATAAAATATGATGAAATTCTCTTATGAATGTATATATTGTTGAACAGCTTTTTTATGATTCCCCCCCCCGTGTGTACAGGACCTAAAAATGCCCATAGTTTAGGAAAGAGCAAATACGTAGAATCTAGGGATGTTCATTTGAACCGTGTAACCGTTAACCGACCGATATGAATTTTGACCGATTAAGTCAAACATCATTTTATTTATTTATTTCGGCATTTTACCTAATTACTTTATAAGGTTTGCTGCATTGTTAAAATACGCCACTCATAGCTTATATAAAAATGTGTTGACAAAAAAAAAAAAAAAAAGTCGCATTTTATTGGCCACATTTGCATTTTATTGGCAGAATCCAGTTGTCAATCCAGCAAGCAGGCTGCTTCAGTCTTAATACAGACCTAATACAGACAACCGCGCTCTGTAACGGAACTCACCGGTAAATGTTCAGGACTCAACTACATTCCCGGAACACACGCGCTGTGTCATCTGAAAGTTTTATTAGATCTCGTCAGTTTTGTGTTCTGTGCGCGATGCCAATGCTCCACTCTCCGCCCAAATTTATAAGCTGCTGTCGGTTAATGAAGGTTTGATGAAAGAACTCGTGCCTCGATTGGACTCCTGTCATGTCAGAAAGTGATAAGACTTTTAGTTTTATGGACGTTGCCGTCTTAGATATTAATTGGGTCACTGTTGCTATGGTTACTGGTAAGGAATACGGGCTTGATTCCCATTGCACGTTCATACAGAACTAACTTTCGTTTTCTCGATTTATTATTTAGGTAAAATAGCTATATGTTTCTCGTATAGGCCTATTTATCCTTTATAATGTTTTTTGTCTGGTCGCAAAAAAGTGCTGCAGGCGTATGATATGAAATAGATACGATCATGTGAATCTTCGTCTTCGGTTGTTTGTAAGTTTTTGCGCATGTACAATGAATCCGCAGAAAACAAATATTACTATTTTTTACAGACCACAGGCGCTTATACTTTCTAATTGAATGAAATTCTAATTTAAAATAATGTTGTCGTTTAATAATCGGTGAACGAGCGCCGGTTGTCAGTTACGAGAAATAACCGAAATGAACACCCCTAGTAGAATCCCTTTGATTTAAATAAAGCTGTGATTGGTGTAATCATAAAGAGTGTGTGACTGAGAGAGAGAGAAAGAAGGACTGTATGATCCACCAACAGACTAACATGACAGAGAAGACTCATGAGAGAAACTCACTTGCAGGATAGCCGATTTATACCATGTATGTAGTAACAGTCGCCGCCATTCACGCAGTACGCCTTCTCCGACTCGTTGCATCTTCTGGCGTGGCCCGAGCCCGGAGATAACGTTGTGGTTACTGCAGGAAACAAAGACAAAAACATCTTAAGACATCAGCATGCCACCCAAACAACTAAAGACAGAGCTTTCAGTGAGTGCTTAGTAAACAATGAAGAGCCACATGTTTGCGCAATAACTGAAAACACACATGCCAGCTACTCAGATAACATTCATCACATGTTGCTGATAATTTATCACATTTTAGCTCATGTCCCATTCCCTACAATAACAGTCATTCACTAGAACAATGACTCCTTGGTTTTCATGGCAAATCTCTCCGTACATCTTTGCTGCTCTGCTGAGGTTCAAGACGTTCGATAGGCATAAGATAAATATTTTAGTGTGTGCTAGAACCCACCCCACCACCACCACCACCTGCTCTGTCTGATTCACAGGTCTGGAATGGATCCGTAATCCCTCCGCATTATCGGAGCAACATTCAACATGTTTTGGAAATACTGCACTTCATGGGTACGAACAAATGAGAGGCCTGGAGAAAATGGCAAAATCGTATTAGGGCCACACTGACAGCGGTTTGTTTAGCTTTGGTACCAGTTCAAGGAGTGTACAATTGGGCGCATGAATATGTTTATTGAATTTGTAATCAAAAGCAGAAACGTGAAGATTGACGGGGCAAACTGCTTCCCGCAGCCGCATTATGCGCATACCTATGCTGTTTCTCACCGCCGTTAAACTGAATGTGTCTACAAACACTCATATCATCACCATCCAATTGATTGCTTTTTCAAACACGCAATGGTTTCTGTTTAGCAACGCGCAGTGGAGCATCTTTGTCATGCTGAAATGGCGTTCAAAGCAAATGTTTAGAAGGAACATGCTTATTTAATCTCGCTAATCACAACGAAAAAGACAAATGCGTCTCCTCCAGCAATTTTTATGCCATCGTTTCACCACATCAAGCCCACTGTTATTTATGTAATTAAAGAAATATTGTGATTTCCAAACTAATGTTGGTAGATTTGCTTAGATTAGCATGACTCAGTTTGCCCCTGCTGGCAGATGCTGTTACTACACCAATAGGGAGCAAAAAAAACCCAAAAAACATATTTCCGCACTGAGAGCCATTCAAAAGTTGCTTTTTCTCAAGAGATATATTATATATAATGAAGATTCGCTGCATTTTTTTATTCAAACGTTCAGTCAGGGTGCAGTAAATTGATGAAAAGTGACAGTAAAGATTCTATAAATCACAAAAGGTATCACGCAAATATTAAGCAGCACAACTATTTACAATTTTGATCATAATAGAAATTTTTCCTAAGCAGCAAATCAGCAACATTTCTGAAGGATCATGTGACACTAAAGACTGGAGTAATGATGCTGAAAACCTACATTTTAAAACAGTTATCTTAAATTGTACTAATATTTCACACTAGTAACGTTTGTTAACTATATTTTTGATCCAATATATGCAGCCTTGATGAAAGGCTTTTCTCCATAGACTATAGACCTCATATGTGCCATTCTGATCTCACTGACTATTCCCTTTGCAGTTATATTTAATGTAATTGCATTTCCTATTCATTTATACACACTGAGGGACAAGTTGAAATTATGGTCTGAGGTAACTGACAGCATGCCACACATATGGTACATCAATCTAAGTTTGAAAACAACCAGGAATATTCATTTTACTCGAGTCTGGATTCATGTTTGAAACCCTCCACTGCAGACCACCAACCAAACGTTTATTCTTCTGAAAGATTATATGAACATGTCAGTTAAGTGTGTTGAATCAGTTGACTAAACATAGCATTTCTTTGTGTAAAATTTCACGTAATCCCGAAACGTACTTTTTTAGGTTGAAATTTGATTGTGAATGGCAGGTTTTCAGTTCAGACTTATTTCATGAGTCATAGTGCAGCATACAGTGTTCACGAATACATGAGACAACATTCAGAATGATAGAGTACAACCATATACAGTATGATATAATATTGTGACATAGTAGTGCAATTTAAAATAAAAGAAATGGCTTTCTATGTTTATATATATATATATATTAGAGTAGAATTTGTAGTCTTCAGTGTCAAATGACACGTTAGAAATCATTTCAAAATAAAAGTATTAATTTCTTGTTAATACAAAAAACCTGACTGCAAGATATCTTAAAGAGCAAAAAACATTATGGATAAATGGATATATATATATATTTTTTTCTACATCTTTGCATTCAGACATGACTCAAGAGTATCTGATTTTGAATAAAAAAAAAAAAAGTGTGAAGTGTAGCCTCAGGCCTCAAACAACATTGCATCTGTCATCAAGGGGACATTGCATCTGTCAAAAAAAATGTCGCAGTCCAGAGTTGTAGATTTCCAAAGAAGAGTAGCTCATCGTAGGACCCCATCAACCCCACACATACACGTGTTGAACACCCGGCTGTTGTCAGGTCAAGAAAAGAGAAACACTAGCAGATGTGGAAGTGCACTCTATGCGTATACCCCCCCACCCCCCCACCCTTGAATCAAACAAGATCTAGAGTACTAATGTTACCACATCAAATAACATGAGTGAAATCAGAGTACCGCTAAAGCTTGGATTTCAGGGGCAGAGAGTTTCTGAACTTCCTTGTTGATTTCATGTTCATAAAACTGCATGTCTAGTCAGGTTGTGTATTTATGTATAAGTAATAATCACATTGTGTGGCACTAGAACCCTAGACAGCTTACAGAACATCTCGTGCCCGTTTGTCGAATTGAATACAGCAGGCCGTGTGGAAAATCAGTAACATATGGTTGGGGTGGTCTTGCATAACATGAGTGTATATCAGTTGTTTATTGAGCTAAGTTTATTCACTTGTTTTTATTTACAGTTTGCAGAACCTGTCCTCAAATGTTGACGTCTCTGTTATACAATTTTTTAAACTCTCCCATTACTTTTTTGCATTCATTTATTTTATTTAACTTGTGTTTTCAAAACGCAGTTTCTTTAACACTAGTGTCAATAAACAAAAAAATGATTGTATTCAAACAGGTTTTCAGAACATGTCTGCTGGTCCCAGACAGTCCCGCCCCCAAACACATACCATTGGTCGAGTGATTTTACAAAACATCACATGCAATTTTGTTAATGTGAATACAGCAGAGGTGTGGAAAATCAGTAACATTCGTGACCCTGGAGCACAAAGTCTTCAGTATCTCGAGTATATTTATAGCAATAGCCAAAAATACATTGTATGGGTAAAATTATTCATTTGATACAGGTATGTCAAAAAACATTAGGATATTAAGTAAAGATCATGTTTCATGAAGGTTTTCTACATTTCCTACCCTAAATAACTCAAAACTTTGATCAGTAATATACATTGCTAATTACATCACCCTTCATTTGGACAACTTTAAAGGCAATTTTTTTAATATTTAGATTTTTTTTGCACCCTCAGATTTCAAATGTCGTCCTATACTAGATAAAAATGTATCCTTATGACAGGGTCACATTTGGTAATTGCCTCAGCTTTTTTTACTTGGCTAATAAGTTTATTAACTAGTTTTAATTATAAATGTTTCTCAGACTAAGTGTCCTCAAAAGCTGATATTGTAAATGCATGCTTTTTTGAATTAATAGTAAATATTTATTATTATGATAGTACTTTTTGACTTTCAAAATGTGTCATTTCTACACTACTTAAAACAATAATGACTGTTTTCAGACAGGTTTCCAGAACAAGTCTACCACTGGCCAAACAAACAGACAGTCCTGCCACCAAACACAAGTTATTTTTTTCCATTTGGAGACCACAGATCTGAATACCACATCTGTAAGAAAACTCCGTCCTGCAACGTTTTCAAATGTTTATGTTTCGAAACTCACTCAGCTGTGTGGCATTCAAGTGGAAGAGAGGAAACAACAGTAATATACAACTATAATAACACTTCTTTCAACAACATGGTTACGGCCTGGCCGGGATCCAGCCTGTTGCTGGGAGGCGCACGTTCCATGCCCCTCCATCCCCACTGAGAATTTTAGCACGTCTCAGTGCCTGTTTACCCCACTAGAGCACTAATGACACAACACGCTCAACAAGACTCAGCTATCTCGGATGGAAAGATGGAGCCCATAGACATTAAATCAGTGTTCCTGTGAAGGCTGCCCTCAGAGCCTCATAAAGACCATATTCAGAGGCACGAACATCTAGCTCGGCCTTTAAAACATGTGCACACGCCCTTAGAGCTCCAGGAGCGGGCACGTTTGTATTCCTTACAGTCGACTGTTTATCCCCTTGAGGGTGCACAGGGAGAACTGCAAAGATGGTTATATTAAGATGATATTCACTTCATGAATTTCAACGTGCATGATGCAAAAGCAAGCAAGCGTTCCGGCGCATGCAAAACATGCTGAAATTGGACAGCTGTATGCTTTTTATTTAAATTTCCTCCTTGTTTTATGCATTACATAAATTTGGACTTTTCCGAACTGAAAGTTTCCAAGCGCTCTCTGACAGTCAGATTAAAAAGAGCGTTTCTTCCAAAGCTGCAGTAAGACTTGCGTGTCAGCAGCCTGTGGAGTAATTCTGCCAATGTCTGTCATGTTTATGCCTCTGGTCTAGTGATACACTTCAGAATTCTCCCTCCATCAGTAATTGAGCTCTGACAGCTACACGCCTGTACAATATTCCCTCATGTTTTCAGAGGCTCCCATCAGCTGTCTGCTGGAGATCTGGGAAAACTCAACAAATACCTGCTGAGGCAGCAGGTGCCAGGAAGATGAGGTGGAGCGGGGAAAGTGAGAAGCAGGGAAAGAGAAGTGATAGGGCCCAAGGTGGTTTTACACACTCCCTTATGAAAATTAACCATGGTTTTAATACAAATAAAAAAAAACTTACTATAGTTAACTTTATATTACACTAACCATAGTTTAACCACTGTGGTTGTACAAATAATTTTCAAAATGCCAACAAACCATATATGTTCACTACACTTTTTACTATAATAAAACCAGGTGTAATCCCTCCTGAAAAATACAGTATGGTTAGGAATGTTTTGATGCTGGTTTAAGCTGGTCCATTGCTGGTTTATGCTGGTTTAAGAAAGTTGTTTTGCTGGTTTATGCTGGCTCTTTGCCAGCACGTGATCAGCATAAACCAGCAAAAAGACCAGCATAAACCAGCAAAGGACCAGCATAAACCAGCATCAAAACATACCTAACCAGTATATGCTGGTTTTTTCAGCAGGGATTTTCGCAAGTGCTATACTGAAAAAATACTAAGCTTGTTGGCTAGTTTTTAAGCCTTTTCATAGTTGATTTAGCATGCTGGTTTCAGAGAGGTTTTAACATTTCTTTAGGTGGTGTCAACCTGATCTCACGGCAGTTCGTACATATTTTACGAGGTGGCTAATTCGCACGAATTTGTACGACCTCACTCGTACGAATACGTACGATTTATTCTAAGAGATGCCAATTCGTATGAATTTGTACGAATGACCTAAACATAACCCCGCCCCTAAAACTACCCATCACGTGGTTTTAGACAAATCGTACGAAATCGTACGAGTGAGGTCGTACGAATTAGTACGAATTGGCACAAATTTGGCACCTCGTACGAATATGTACGAATCGCTCGTGAGATTGTGTTGGTGGTGTAGCTGGTCAGACTGGGAGACCAGCTAAATAACCAGCTTAAGCCAGCTTAGTCAGGCTATAAGATCAAATAAGACCAACCAACAATTTGGTCACGGTAATAACCCTTGTACAAATAAATCCTGCAAGTCAGTTTCTTTGGGGTGTTGTTGCTAAACTAAACCAGACTCATCAGACTAGCCATGATACAGTTCACGCTAAATGATCAACAAAGCATTCCAAGCTAACAAGGTCAGTTTCACTACAGTCCTTGACAATTGCTGTTTATCCAGCTCCACACTCGCCATTGCTACAGTGCCAGGTCACTACAAGCCTCATGCTCACGAGCCAGGTTGCACGTCTATTCCTGGCATGCTAAAGGCCAAGTTCTTCAAGTTCTTAATGGCACACACTAAGCAACTTTCACTACAGCTCCCATGAGAGGTCACTTTCTCCTGCCTGAAACCCAAGGGTTTGGCCAGCAAGCTTAGCCCTGAGTTTGATTAATCCTTCATGGCCAAGAAACTGAAAAGTCGGCCTGGGTGGGGGCAAAACGGGGCCATCTGGAAGGTTTCATAAACATGTCTATCTTTCTGCACTCTCCAAAGGGTTCTAGGAAAGTCATAAAAAATGAAAGGATGCCTGTGCTGAGAGTCTTTTATTTTTTTCTTCTGGAGACACATTCATGAAGTCCAAATGAGTCATTTCATAAGTACAGGGACGTCCGACAGGTGGTTGCGGCATCTTGTTGCCTTTCTATTAATTGGAGGCTTAACCCTCATGCTCTATTTATGGTCTAAGAGACTTGACCTCTTAATAGCTGGAAAAACCTAACAGTGGAATATCAGGTTGATGACTTTCCACATTTCATTGATCTGATTATAAACATAATTTCAACATTCTGTTTTGGAGGTCTCTGAGATTCTGAGATTATCAAATGGATAAATTGCAGTTCTGAGAAGTGCATGTGCTCCAACAAAGCATTGCAAAAATATCTCAGATGGGTCTTGATCATACTAAAATAATTGAAAGAGAAAATAAATCAGTTAATTACAAAATTACCATTATTTTACACATTAATCACTCGGGTTTCTGGGACCCCTAACAAAAACAACTGAACAGAACATTTGGGTTATTTGAGGGGTGAAAACAAATGATATCCGCTAGTTCAAATTACATCCACATTTCTGGTACGCACTGTGGTAGCTTGAGAGCCAAAGAAAAAGTTCAAAAAGTTCCAGCAGCTGACAAATGATGCTTGAGAGATCATGATAGTGAAGATAGGTCAACCCCCTGTGCCAGGACACACTGTCTCGCCCCCCTCTTGCTGGAGATGTCTCTTATTACAGCTGGGAGCAGAATCCCATCACTGCACAAGAGGTCAATTTATACAGCATACAATCTTACAGCTTTTGAGTGCTTTCCATTAAGTGAAACCATTATGTGCATCCCTTTTGTTTAAAGAGGCTGCCAAAGCCCTTCAGAGAAGACTTCTCAATTTCACATTTATATGTGCACGGCTGCATTTATTAAAAGCCTCTAAACAAATTCATATGGCCCTGAGCAAGTAGAAAAATCAGTATTGCAACAACAGCTTTGGTGCACTGCAGGGTACAAGAGTTCAGATGTCAGCAGTGTTTTGATTGTGTCGCAGACTGGCGCTCAACTGTGCAACTGATCTTTTTTTATATGTAGGCAACTAGTCATGTTTGCATGCTCAAAAGCAAGAGCGCAAATTAACTAAAACTGTAAAACGTATAATGAAATGCCAAAGACAAGTTGTTTTCAATGAATAAATAAAATAAAAAAAAATTTAATCACTATAAGTAACATATAATTCTTTCAAGTGTGTTCTTGTAGAAATGTGTAGGAAAACAAATACATATGTGCAGTGAATGTAGAATACAGCTGTGGTGTGGGTACATTCTTCAGTGCTTTAAGGGCCCTGTGTAATCTATTATCTCTTTAAGACCTTTAGTGCAGACTTGAGACTCTTCATGTTTGCATTAACGACAACACACAGCAGCAACAAAAGGCAAGCCTGTTAGGAAACAGAGCTTTACCTGAAGCATGACTACTATAGCGATCCGGTGTTTGGATGTTTAGATAAACTCTTGTAAAAAGCGACATTGGACCAGTCGGTTAAAAAAAAAAAAAAATCCTAAAGACAGGATAAGCAACAGACTCTTCCGTAACAGCTGAACAAGCAAATAAACAAGCAGGTAAGACAATAAGATACTAAATTTGCATACTAAATACTTAGAAGTTCAAAAGGAAGCTTACGGAAAGCACGAGTCACGTGTCGAAGTCTTTCCAGTCACTGTTTAGGCAGGAGGCCAAATCTAAAATGCGGTTCATTCAAATAAACTCTACGACTCTAATCATAACTATCAACAAAACCCGATGGAAGACTCACGAAGCCTTTAGTAAATGTCGTTGAGTGCACCTCAGTCCACCATAACAGCAAAAAGAACAAATAAAAGCAAGAATAACAGAAGCCTAGAGTGAACTCTGTCCTGTATTTTTTCCTTTTCATTAACAGGTCTTTATTTTTCTCCTCTATTGCCTGCTTCCTGCCGCATAGCTGATGTGTCTGGTCTTGTCCTCCACAATCATTTCACAGACGACTCAGAGAAATCAAAGAGCGCTATTGCTCGCGATTGCACAACAGGACGCATGTGTAAACAAGCAAGACTCAGGGCACTTACCCAGAGGGGGTGGGGCGCTGCTGGGCGACGTGAGGGCAAGGGTGCTCGTCAGGCTAGAGGTAGGCTCGGAGGAGGCCGTGCCCGGGGCAAGTGTGGGATAAGACTCGGGGAACCATCGGAAGGATGACACAGGGGTGCTCTGCGTCCACAGAGCATCATCCTCCTCATCCTCTCCCCTAAGGAGATCTAGCCAGTCGGGTTCCCTGCTGCGGCTGGTTCCTTGAATCAGAACCTTTCGGAGCAGTAGCAAACAGGCACCAAGTCCCAGAAGCAGGAGCAGCAAAGCGGGAACGAGAAGCAGGGCTCTTCCTCCGAATGCACCCCTGCAGCAGGGCCTCGAAGGGCGACGTGGGGTCGGCTGCGGTGGAGTGAAGCGCTCCACTCCGGCTCCTGACACAAGCCCAACACTCTGCCCCTGACAAAGAGACACCAGAAGGACAGGCAGCGGATAGACAGACACATCTGGGTCCATCGAAGGCTCGTCCAAATCCTGCTTGATATCTCCCGGCTTGCACTTCCCCTGCAAGTGCTCATAGGGCTAACGTGTCTTACATACCTCAAGGCCAGTTGTCAGGACTCACACAAGGCCGCCCTCGCATACTAAGGGCCGTGAAATTGCGGCATCGTGGTCCTCGCAGCGAGCTGGCAGACAGAAAGCAAAATTGCTAGATGTGGGCTTTCAGATCCGGGATGACCCCACCCAGAAACAGCAGCACCAGCCTACTGCCCACAGCTCTGATGGTCACAGCCAGCTGCAGTAAATCCGCCCTGCTGGAGCACACATTCACACACCCACATATATACCAGCATCCGGTCTGATGGGGAAAACAGAGGGGCTCTCCCCACCCAAACACACTTAATGAAGTAATGAATACTGTGGGCAAGACCACCAGCAACATGTGGCATTGGGGGAGAGGAGGGGACAGCTGTGGTAGACGACTACAAAGGGCAGCACCTTTACAAGAAAGCAAGCAGGAATGGGAAATATATGTATTCCTTATGTGACCAGAGAAAGTGCATCAAACAGCGCATGGGCCTAAAGAATCTGACCCCTGAGTTAAAGGTCGCACAAAGGCTCCTAATCGTCATCGCTTCATAATCCAAAACACACTCCCTGGCACAAACCTCACCTACAGTACACACATGGACAGGGGATACATAAGTCCTACTAATTAAATTAAGGGTTATAAACTTAGCCACCCAGTCTTGGATATTTGATAACATTATTGCAGATGAATTCCACAAATTAATAAATTAATTTGAAAAAATTGTCACATTTTACCACCCGCCAAAATATACAGGGTAAAGATAAAACTAATTATATTTGAATTTAACCATTTTAGAGCTCTTTAATAAATTGTAAAAAATAAATAATAATAAATCAAGCCTCTCTCTATTTTTTTTAATAATTTAGACATTCAAAATAGATTTCTCCAAAATTCTAGCTATACTGTAAAATGTTTTAATATTTTTTTGGATACACTTTATTCAAAAGGTGCCCTTGTTAAAGTGCAATTATGAAATAATGTACAGAGCAATATTATTTAACAATATTGTTTATTGTATTAACTACATGGTTAGAGTTAGCTGATTACAATTATGCATAATCTATTGTTTACAAGTAGATCTAACAAGGACACCACCAAAAAACATCTTACAAAAATGTAATACAGTAGAAATACTAAAGGGAGTGTATGCACAAGTATCATAAAATAATATCAAAATCCAAAAATATATATACTTTTTTTTTTTTAAATGAGCTACAGGCAAAATCAGAAAGGCTTGATATATTGATTCTTTTTAATATAAAGGCATTTATATATCACATCTTGAAACAAATGTTGTGATGGCTACATTCAATTCTTTATATGCATTTTATACTAAAAACAGTAGAGACTTATAATTTCCTATTTATTGTAGATTTAGCATAACATGACCAGGACATATTCCTAGACAGGTTTCGTGAGATTTGCTCCCGCGCGCACACACACAAACCTGAACTCAGCAGTCTCCATAAAGATATATTGTGGAAATCAAAACAACAGAGCTATCTGGGTTCTTGGCAGTCTTTTGTTTGTTGATGTGTTATGTAAAGCCTCCCTATTTGTGCTGAATTAGGGCTGCTGTCACCAGTTGTTCCTGTTGGACTGTAAATACAGTTCGCTTGCCATGAATTTCCCTGAATGAGGGTCGACACCGATCGTACCGCTCACCCGCGCCGATCAATGTCTTCAGCTTCCTTACAGGCACTTGACATTCTAGCACAGTCACTGCCAATGTCCCAAAAAGATTTCTAGCATCCTTTAAGCCCACTTAATCTTGGCGTTTGGGCTGTCGGAGAAAAACGAAGAGCCTGTTTTTTGCAACAGAAATGGAAAGAGACAAGGAGGGAAAGAAATGGCAGACCTGAATCAGAGTGGTCAACGTGGCTCCCCCAGTTAAAACGCTAGATAAGATAAGCGATGGTTCATATTAGTCAAGTTCAGCAGAAATGGATTGGCTTTCATCACAGAGGCAGGTGTTGTGTGTGTGAAGTTTTGCGAGGAGCTTCACAGTGGTTTGTGAGAGCGGGAAAGCGGCTGAGAGAAAGGGGGGGAGAGAGATTGCTGCTGGTGGGCCCCAGCATGACTGATGAGTTTGGAACAATCGGCCGCCCAGCTGCGTTTTCCATCAAACACATTCCTCTCACCTCACGCTTTCCCTCTGTCCCCCTCATTCACTCTGAGGCTGTAAGCAGCGCCCTCTAGGGATGTGATTTTTATGTGATGGACAGAAAGGCTCGAGCCATCTGTGGCAGGAATATCCCCGTATCTGTACGACCACAGGCTGGATTTCACATCATCCCATTTCTCCACTGAAACAGATATCTTAGGTTCTGACAAGATTGAATATGATCTGATTGTGTGCAATTGAATATCGCTCTGTTTTCATTTGATCCAATCAGGACCAAGGGGTCAACATCGAAAATGCGATCCATGTGTGCAACTGCCAGAGGTATTATGCAAATAAAGTCCCAGTTGAGAACTTTTCTACAGATGTGACACACACACACACAGACACAGCTCGAGAAACAAGCACTGTGTGTGTGTGCTGGAGAATGAAGACCGCATCGAACCCTCCTCAAATAGGCTGCAGCCCTAGAATTCCAGATCCGGCAAGTCAGCACAGAGGAGATCTAAGGGAGGAATCACCTTGATTCGTCTCTGGCCTGGAGTTCTGGAAGCGCAGAGAATCCCATTTCAAAATATGTGATCCCGAAATCCTAAAGCACTTACAGTACTCCGTGTTTACAGTTTGTAGGTTCTGGAGAGTAGAGTTGCGAAAACTCATTTGCAAAACTTTTTTTCCTTTTTGACAAAAAAATTACTACGATCCTTAGAATACAACTGTAAAAACATAATACATAATGGAAATTAATAATGTTTTCATTGTTTTATATAATAAGAATAAGATAATAACTATTATTATTATTATTTTATATTTGAAAAACAGTACCAAAATTATTTATTAATTATTGATTAATTAATTATAATTTTATTATTAGTAGTAATTATATTATATTAAAGTTACATAATATGTATATAACACTTATATATATAACATCATTATTTATTTACTTTTTTTTTAAAACACTATCAGCAATAACTAATGTTATTAATGACAAAAAGAGACATAACAATAATACAATATTAAGTATTATCTAAATTATCAATCCACAATGATTATAATTATGGCATGGCATATATACAAATCCCACCCTATATTTTCTCATTTGACATCATGTTTCATTTCTAAAACAGATTATTCAAAATAAAATGAGGTGTGAAAGCCGTTTGAAGGTCAAACTAGTAGCTATTAAATATAAATTAATGGGTTCTATGCTCAGTTTATGAACATTAATCTACACGCTATTAATATTTAATATAGGATAAGATAATAGCGCGGGCATGAGGGTGTTTTGGGGTGACAGCACATTTGTAACACTAATACTGCTGTCTGCACAGGCTGATTGTTTGCCCACTAAGTATTCGTCCACAACATAACCTTCTGACCCTTTCATGTCCCGCTTCACCCGACTGCTGACCTGTGACACCAGAATGCTTTGATAAACCAGAGTCACCTTCAACACGGACACGTACACAAACACACGTGAGCAGCAGGCAGTGAAGGGTGACGGCGCTGTAGTGTTGATCTGAGAGACGGCTATCACGGGCCTGCTGCGCACACAGAAGAAGCAATGTTTGGGAGGCCCCCCCGGGGAAGGGGGTGGTCTCTAAAATCGTCTGTTGTTTGTCTTCATTAATTGTAGTCCCAAGGTCACTGGGTCTCTGGACTTCCTCGGCTCACCTCCCCTGAACAGCCATAACTTCAGCCCTGATCAGCTATAATTAATGAGTCCAATTACTCAGCTCACTTATCTTGTTAAACGTCCTGCTGGAAGAGCCAAAATATGCATGTGTGTGTTTACTGGAGTTGTTTAAAAGGGAGGTGTGTGATGAAAAACAGCCTTTATGAAGAGAGAGATTCATTTCCTGTGTCATACCACCAGTGCAGCAGTGACAAAAAATCATCTCGATCTGATTGGCTGGCGGGGTGAGAGGCTGCACGCGATTGGCCGAGTGCCTGGACAGAGCCGACAGTCTTTAACTGCAACACGAAATGGGTTTGAAAAAGTTGCCTCTGCAAAGCATCTGGCTCTCCTCCACTTTATCGCTCTGTCTTCTGTTCTCCCTCCATCTTTCTCTCCGTTTTTCTCTCTTACAACGCCCCCCCCCCCGACCCGATGCTTCTTTTCCCTATCGACCTCTCCATCTCTCGTTCTTCTTCTGAGGCAGATTCACAGATAGCACTGGTGCGTTCAGCTGCCGCAAGTCCCCAAAACAGCATAGACTTTCTCAACAGTAGCTGTTCAACTGATGACCTCGGGAAGAAATCAATCTCGTCAGCAAATGGAATAGATTAAAATCCTGTGTTCTCCTCAAGACGAGCATCATGCAAACGGTACTAGAGCCGATTATCTTTTCCAAACATTCGGGATTCCAATGAAATATCCAAAAATACTGATCAAAATATGGGTGTCTGTCTCCACCTCACAGTAAAAAAATAAATAAATAAAAATAGGTTGTGAACTTCCTAATTGTGACCTTGAGATATTACGTCAGATAAGGACAAGTCACAATGTGAGTTGACTACGACTTTAATGGCGACATTACATCTTGCAATTGCGACTTTATTTCTCACAAAATGAAATAAACGCTTTATTTTTCACAGTTTAGCTTTATATCCCACCAACCAACAATTGCAATGCTTGTTTCTTATACGATTTATATCTTATAGTGTGAGCTTAAATACCAGAACTACAATTCAATGTTATATGCTTACTGTATATACCCTTGCACATTTTATCTCGCATTTGCAACATTGTTTCTCATAATTGCAACTTTTTATCTTACCATGCAACTTCATTTTGATAATAAACAGTTGACATTAAAAATAGTTTTAAAGCATTTATTAATCTTAATGACATTTTCAATATTTACTATTACATTATCAAAAGCTTTATCTATTATTAATATTTAGTTTAATTAATATTTTAGCTAACAATGAACAGTATTATTAGTAAGTGTTAAGGTCATTTGCACACTAAATTCAGGGTGTTCATCCAAATTTTTCGCATGTTGAAATTAAATATGACTTCGCAATGTCTATGTCAATCATGTTTACACGCTGCCTCCAAAACTTCCGACAATCATAAAAAAAAATGTAGATCAGATTTATTTTTATTTTTTAATGTTTTTTCGCATCTGTAGCAAGCATTTTGAGAGGTGTTTTGACAATTCAGAGCCACCGTACAAGCGAATGCCAAAATCCAGAAAGGATTGTTCAATTGATTTACTTTGCCTCGTCGCAAAGCGCTGTAAAGATTCTCGCACACTGAGTTCACAAAAATCGGTGGTCTTCTTTTTCATATGTGGCTCTAGTATCGTAGCCTGACTACCTCAGACGTCATACTTCTGCTCAATTTCAGTTCGCTTCTGCTGTAAGTCTGAGATAGCAGGCTATCTATCTAATGCCGAGTTCAGATTGCACGATTTTTAAAGTAGCCACGTCACAGATTTTTCACACTGCATGTCTATCTGGGGTAACGTTCAGTCGCTGCTGTGTTCACACTGCATGATAGATCGGCGACATGAGGTTTCACACTGCATGACTTTACAATAGGAAGAATCGCAGACAACTTTTTCCCGGTCTGCAAACTACCAACCAAACACATGCGAGAAGTGACATGAAAACAACGCAAGGTCACGTGTGCAAGACCGGAGTTCTCACGTTAGACTGGGATTATTATGAAAATAGCAAGCTTTTTTTTTACATACAAATTGCATGTGCGATCATTTGCAATGAAAAGAAGATCATAGAAAAGGATATTTATCTTTTATACTTTCTTAACGAACTGATTCTAGCCGCGATTTTGACTCGCCGACAGGTTTTGAGAAATCACCAACAAATGCTCGAAAACAGGCAAATTGGTGCTCGTTCACACAAGTGACAATCGAAGATCTAAACCTGTTGGCAATTCAAAATCATGCCTTGTGAAATCTTGTCGGTTAATAATGGCTTAACGACCATCGGGCGAAAAATAAAATAACCGAAATTAACGTTCCAATTTTCAATGGACTGTAATAAGTTCATCAGGAAAAAAAATAATTTAGTTAGGCCTATAACCCTGGCCCACCTTGCATCTCCTATCTGGAGCTGGGCCTACACCCATCTCAGGATTGGATGGACCCAATATTTCCTTTCTTTTGTAAAAAGCTAAAGGGCAATAAAATTATACTTACTGCTTTAATGCTCAATTTAATGCCGTTTTGCTATTTTTTTTGCAACAGATTTATTAATATGCAACACACTCAATGTGAAACGTTTCTGTGCGTGAAGAATTTTTAGAAGCCTGAAAATGAATACGAAAAAATGCATACAAAAATTTCAGACTCAGCATGCAATGACCTCTACCCATAACAAATCTCATAATAATCCCTCTCATTATTTTGACTTTATATTATTTCACAAGTACAACTTCTCCTAATTGTGAATTTATTTCTTACAGCATGGTTTTATGTCTCGTCATTCAGCATTACATCTCTCTATATATTTTACTATGAAAATGTTTCGATTTGAATTCTGCATATTATGAGACTGTTATTTTTAACTTCATCTTACAATTATCTCTTTACGCTGAGACAGAAAAAAAAGATTCCACAGAAAGATTTGAACTTGTGACCTCTCAGACAAATATTCCACTGAGTCACATTAGATTCTGCTCAGGTGGGGCCCGACCCTCCCCCCCCCCCGAGACTGAAATCCTAGAATCGCCCTTTTCTGCACCGTCAGAAAGTAGGAGGCTGGGAAAACAGCGTATCATACAATCAGTTGAAGGTATTTCCTAAGCTGTTAGATTTATGTTTCTCCCCTGGAGACACTTGAGCGCTTCATTGGTAATAGCCTCATTCAGGTTGTTGATCTATGTTGCACGCTCTTTTTTTTATTTTTTTTTATGAGGACTGTATTGGGGCAGGCCCCTCCCCGAGCCTGGGGCCACACCACCTCTAATGGGCTTGGTCTTGCCTCCACCTTCCTCGTACCTGTGTGTGTGTGTGTGCGCAAGTTGGTTGCCGTGACATCGTGAGACTTGTTCTGGGGCGCCTGACATGCCGACAAACAATCAGAGTGAAACATACACAAACACACATATGCACGCACCTCTCCCAACCCTCCTGCTGCTCTGAACCTCCACACGCAACTACAAAAATGCACAACATAAAACAAAGGCATGTCTGGAAAATCCATCTTAATTCAGCTTTTGAACACATTCTTGACCACTTGGGATAGTAGTTGATTTTAAGCTAATAAACTAATGTTGGATCAGCCAGAGATACCACAGACAGTCAGATACCAGCTGTTTACACCAGTTTAAGGTGGTCAGGCTGGTTTTAAGAGCGACAGACCAGCTAATAACCATTTTAGACCAGCTAGAAAGCTTCAACGTTCTAGCTACCCAGCTACCGTCTTGAACTAGATTGTCTATCAGGGGTGAGATACCTGGAGTAATCTTAACTTGGAAGAGCAGCCAACTATGCACTTACAGATATGTGAAAATCCCTGACGTAAACAATCACACTTGTTTTTGAGTATTTTGTCCATGTTGTGATCTTGTGCACGTCTTCATCTCTCACCACAACATATTTGGCAGCGAAAAAGAATGTATATATTTGGCAGCCCATCAGCAAAGGCACACACTTGTCTTCCTTCCCGCCAATCTATGATTTCAAAGAAATGTTTTCACTTACTGCTTTGTACATGCACTGTACTGGTGGCGTTGTCCTTCCCCAGAATATTCTCTGCCACACATGTGTAATTCCCAGAATCCTCCAGCTTTGCACTGCTGATCTGAACTTTGGAAGGTTTCCTTCAAGAAGAAGACAGACAGAAACAGGAGAAAGAGTCAAGGATTCCACTATAAAAATGTAAGTAGGAGAAACTCTCCAGAGAAATCCTCTGTATAAATTAGAGCTCAGTTCAAGTCTTTAAACAGAGATAAAACAGAGACATATGACACTGAGAATCCCAGTGAGCTTCGCGTTGCTTCCAAAAATGGTTCTTTTTGGTGAAGAACATAACCAATGAATGAAATTAGACAAAAATATCCTTTACCCTTAAGACCATTACTGTAGAAGTTCATTTCAAATGCAATTTACTCCATTTGTTCCATATCTGTATAATTGTCATGGAACTCAACAATAAGATATTTATTGAAGAATCATCACAGAGTTCTTTCTAATATAACAGCTTATAGTGACCATGTCTGTCAAACTCCACAAAATACAAAAATGTACCATGAAGAATCAGTAAAAGTATACTCCATATGAACTGGTTGATACGTTTCATTCTTCTGAGGTTATA
>JAUMHR010000031.1:4933223-4949145 GCA_032361145.1 Enteromius fasciolatus
AAAAATGTACCATGAAGAATCAGTAAAAGTATACTCCATATGAACTGGTTGATACGTTTCATTCTTCTGAGGTTATATATGAAAGCTTTGTGTGAGGAACGGACCAAAAATTAACTCTCTATTTATTGCAAATCTTTGGGTTCCTGAATTCAGGCTTGATTTAAGCATGTGTTACTTAGAACTGTCTTTCTAAGAGCTGCATGAACTTGGAAAAAAAAAAAAGTATACTGTGTCATTGTAACATTTGGTAACGATATACGCTTGAAGGAATATTTCACCCAAAAATGAACATTTTGTCATCATTTACCCACCTTCATGTTGTTCCAGAAGTTTTTTTCTTATGCTGAACACGAAGTTTTGAAGACCCTAACAGCTGATGATCCCCCACTGACTTCCATAGTAGGGAAAGAAATACTATGGAAGTTAATGGAGACCTGTTTGATGACCAGCATTCTTCATAATACATCTTTAATTTTCAACATAAGAAAGAAACTCATTCAGGTTTGGAACGACATGAGGGTGATTAAATGAACACTTATTTTTTGGTGAAATGTTCCTTTACGTAATTCGATTTAAGAGAATCTTTGGACCCACAGGTTGGTAAACCCGCTTTCCATTAGATAAAGGAGACTAATTTAAACCAGCTGAGATCATTCTCAAACTAATAACACTGTTGTTTTCAGCAGTGTTTTCATTTTTGGTGACTTATTTCTTTAATCTGAGAATCCTTGGACTGACAGGTTGGTGAATCAGCTTTCCCATCAAATAAGGGAAACCAACATAAACCGTCTGAGATCATTTTAAACTAATAACACTAATAGTGTTTTCATTTTTGGTGACCCATTTCTTTAATTGTGTCATTAATAATATAATAGACATGCATGCTGATACACTTCGCTTTAATTACAAGGGCACACTTTGAACACTTCACACAGTCTTTAACACACTGCCCATAAGGATAAAGCTCTTATATGTGAAGGTCACAATCTACACTTAGAACGTCTGATAAATGTCTAGAATTGGAGGTTGGGTTCTGCTGATGTGCGTTAGTGGACGTGCTGACTCACTTGGTGTTCTTGGAAATTTTGATCTCTTTGCTCTTCTTCAGTTCAGCGCCATCTTTGTACCACTTGTACTGAGGGGTGGGGTTGCCAGAGGCCTCACACCTCACAATCAGCCTGCTTCCTTCGTCCACCAACACAGGATTTTTCATGCGCCTCAGTGAGGGAGCAGCAGCTGAACAACAGAAAGAAAGAAAGAATATTGTGTTACAGCACTTCTTTTTTTATCATCAACATGTAATAGGTTTGATGCAGTGATGGAGCAGAAAATAAGAGAGGGACGCAGTGAGAGAAAAATCCAGAAAAGTCTCTTAGCTGGCCAGATGATGTCACCAGAGACACTGGCAGCGTGAGGCAGTTCTCTCTTCCTTTCAGTCCAGCGCTGAGCATGCTCTGCTCTCAGGGACCTATGCAGCACATTTACAACACTAAAAGACCTGCATTTTGTGCTGCTCTTCACTTTCACGGACTTGACAATGCATATAAACATGCTAAAATAAGTAATTGTTAGGAGTAACTAACTACACTAATGACAATAATAACTTAAAGGGACCGTTCACCCAAAAATGGAAATTCTCTCATCATTTAATAACCCTCCAATTGTTCCAAACATGCACGAGTTTCTTTCTTCTGCTGGAAACGAAAGATAATATTTTGAAGAATGTTTGTAACCAAACAGTTGACAGCAGCCATAGATTTCCATAGAGTCGGAAAAAAACCCATTACTTAATGGTTAAAGTCACCTGTTTGGTTATTGTTTAAAAAATGTTCAAAAGGTGAACCGGTATTATTTAGGTTTCCATTAGCAAAGTAGCAGTGCTGGGACTTGACAAAGCACTAGCCTACACATCTATTTTTTAAACGTCATGTTGTATTGCGAACAAACTGGAGGAATAAGTAAATGGGGCATCCTAAATTAGCATGGCGACTATAAAGCTCATTGGAGTTTAGTCTAGCCAAGCTACCTTACTACCCGCCTTCTGGGAGGCGGGCTTAACCTGCGTTCATCAGATGCCTCTATATACTACTGGACGAATCTACAACCAATCAGACCACCCATTCCGATGACGTATGCGTAGCTACGGAAGCCACCGTAACCAATTGTAGCTAGCTTCATTAAAGCAGTAGAAAAATGTCTTTACAAATACTTCTGCTCCGTTTTCAAAGAAAACCTGTCATGAAAATTTCTCAAAACAGCTGCAACAGCAGAGTCGAACGATTGTTGCTGCTCGGTACACGCCATGTTTGAAAGACGCAGAACTGCTGCGTCATCGCGTTACACCCGCCTGGGGCGGGAGGTGCTCGTTTCTCATTGGTTCCCACTTTTTTGGGAACGGAAATTATCTAAAACGGCAGCTTTGCCAGACTAATTTTGCTTGCGAAATGAATGTAGCATCAAAGGAAGTATGGGCGGGCCCAGGCTAATCCTAAATGGTAATTTCTCAAGTTTAGCTTTCAAAAGTCGGATTCATTTTAGTGAATTGGTTTATACTCTGCAGTCCACTCTGGCGAATCATTTAAATGCCTGATTGTTTCTAGTGATTCAGTTTTGCGCTAAATGTCTCTCTCACTCCCATAAAGCATTAGAATGACTGATTCATAATGAATTGATTCATGCTAAATGGTTCTCTCTGTCAAAGACGCAAATATGTCTGATTCAAATCGGTTCAGGCTAAAGGGCTCTCTCTTTGATAGAAAGAGTTGGAGTGTTCAGCACGGTTCACGGTCCTATCTGTAAAATATATGATTCATTCAGGGGTTTTCCGTAAATTGTTATCCGTCTAGAGTTGGTGTAGGACTCATTCTACTGAATCAGTCTGTGCTAAACATATGTCATGCACAGCATTGGGATATCTGATTCATTGCTTTGTTCAGTTCATGTTTCACACAAAAAGCTGAATATTTAGCATTTATATAAAGTAGCGTGTATTCTAGTTTACAGTTTATTTGATTGTTCAAGCACTGTTTTGTGTAGTTATAAATGTAAAAATACTGTAAAAATGTACAAACAAATGTAAAGATACTGACACCTTCAGTAGCCTAAGTTACCTACTTTGTTAACTATAAGTACAATAGTATTTGTCTAACTATTCAAGCAAAACGTAGAAATTAAGATTGTTATTATTCATGATTTGGTGAACAAAATCCTTCATGAGACTTTAATCCCAATAAAATTTCTAGAATGACCCAATGATCGTCAAAAAATGTGTTTTGAAAAAGCGTGTCGTCAAAACACCAATGTTCGAGAAGAAAGCAGAGAGACTTAGCTTGTCTTTAACACATATTTTTAAATTATGCAAGAGCGGCAATTGATGACTTCATAAATCCGTAAAAGACACTCAATCTCAGACAACAGTCAAAACATCAACAAAATAGAGGACAACAGCGCTGAAAGGAGGTGAAGTTACTACATGTGTGCCGCCACATGCCCAGACGCTGCCATGCATAGTCACTCAGGAAATGCATTATGGGATTAATGCAGACTCAGACAGCAATCACAAGGCTTCAAAGAGTTGCGGTTCCACATCTGAAGGGCAGAGCTGGGCGATGCTGTTTGGCTGTACCCTACTGTCCTGGATGAGGGAAGGGCGCATGCTGCCCCAAGGCTGGGGCAGGAGTTGGTGTAGCTCTTTGGGCCTTCCCAAAGCGAATCCATGCAGACACTTTTACAGTGGCTACCTCTTCATTACTTGACGACACACATGATCAATACCCAATTAAAGCCTTATGCTATTACTGCAAAAGATGGCAAGCATAACACAAAAGCATTAACATCAATCAGAATCTTGACAGAGGTTGCTAAAACAATCAACAGTCAGCCTAATTTTGGAACTACTGTCCCACTTCCCCGTCCCAGTAAAGGCAGCTGTTTTATCTGAACGTCTGCTTTCATGGCTGAATGATGCAGTCTGTTCTGATGTTGCGTAGCTCGAAGTAACATGACAGTCTCTGGCACAATGTTTGGATTGTACTGTCAGTCGAATAACGTCTCAGGTTTCCCATGACAGCCTCTAGTGATGCGCATTCTCTCAGAAAAAGTGTCCGTTGTGGTTCTGCTCCACACCATTTCATGCTCACTGCTGTCGTTACCCCTCAGAGGCCATTAGACTGATGAGATACAGTGCGCCAGAAACGCCATTCTTTGTCCAAATATTTAAAGACACTGTAATCTCCCTGTATATTTGTGCTGAATGAACCCGTACTCATTAATCGCCCAAAAACCTCTCGAATTCGATAAGCACGGTTTTCTTTTAATTAAACAGAAAAGTTAAAGATGTTTAATAAAGAAACAAGTCATTAGAATTTGATACTCAACAGAAAGTCTCAAACTAAATAGGTTGTTGTCTGAGCCTTCAGAAGAACTAAACCAATTTTATTACGCGTCTCGAATCTGGATGACCTTTTTTCCGTCCACAATGTAACTTTTTCTCACCCTAAACTCAGGGCACCTGCATCATTACTCAGCATGTTGTGTTGTGCAACACAGCTCATGATGAATTCAAGCCGAGCAAGTCTGTGTTTCGCATTACACGCTGCACAATGTTCGTTCCTGTGACTTTATTGAAGAAAGTGCAAGAGACAGATGCATACTTGCGCATAGCGCCTAACTAGGGTGCTTTGGGGCCAAATCGGGGGTCGGGAAGGTCGCGGTTAAGCATATGATGTGTATTTGAGGGTTCTGTGGAGAATGACTGACATGAGGCATCTTGTTCCTAGTTGCTTTTGTACATGCAGGGTGATACTTGCCCGTGTTCAGATAAGAAGGGTGGGGTGTCTGATTTGTACGCTTTATGTTTTCCCGACTACAGAGTAATACTCGGAGCTTTATACAGTCATACTCCATGACAGAGTCGTTCTAGACTATTCAACCTCATAAAGAAGATCAAACAGTAGTATGGGGTTTATTAAACTAGGCGCTGAAAACTGTCAAATCATACTTAAATAGCAAGTCATAACTAATGCCACATGTGCGTGATACATCAAGCATCATCATGTCTCAATTTGAGAGAGAATAAAGCACTACACAGCCTGAATAATAACCAGCAGAAATGGAAAAGCATTATTCTTAGAGTTTATTGCTCATTTAACAGCAATGCGGCTTCTGCTACTGTGGCGCGAATGTTTGTTTGCGCTTCTTGAGCATGTAGATTATTTCTCCATGCCACCCCTTAGGTAGCGTATTTCATCAGAGCTTTAACACAACTGTCACACTTTTTACGAGATGCATGACACCGTCTCGGTGGCCCTGCCTGTAATTCAGAAATGGCTTTGAAATGCATAACCTGAGGGATAGCGCCAAAGCTCTGTTTAAGCTGGCGAAATCATTCTGTGGTTAGGAGAAAGGGAAGGATTACGGAAAAAAAAAAAAATGTACAAACCGCACAATCTTTGCCATCAAGCCACGGCACAAAATCGCCGTTCTTTTTCGCCTTCCCACTGTTTCCAAGGAATCAAACATTTATTTTCACTTTCGTGTTATGACACATATCTTGTTTGGATGCATAGTTTCAGTATTCCAAGAAAATTCCACACGCAATAGCTGTCAGTGTAAGGTTTGTTGTCAGTTTAAGGTTCATGTTTTGCACACGGGGTGTGTTCTTGATTCAAAAACTAATTTTCGGACAGTTTTAACGTTATTTTAGCAATATGTTGATTATCTTATATTTTATATTTTAACAGAGCTCCTGTTAAAAAGCCTTATTTAAAAAAAAATGTAGACAATCAGCACAACATAAATATAACTAGTTGTATGATTACTAATGATTTTTGTTTTTGTTATAATTACTATTTTTAACAATAAAAATAAATGCATTTAATGTCATTTTCATAAATAACAACTCCCTTTCGTTCATACTAATTATACGTAGGTTTAAACTAATATGACCAAGTTTGTGTGTGCATGGAATACTATCAAAACAAGTTTGCATAACATTATGAAACAGCTTTTGAAGTAGATTTGCAACCACGACTGCAATTGAGCAAGCGTGTGCTTGGGATAAAACACAGAACCTGATTAATCAAGACATATTTCACAACTTAGAAATATGCTTGTGCAATGGAAATTGGCTGCTTGTTTTTTTTTTACATATGACAATGCAAAATTAATCGCTAACGTGCTGAATAAATATTCGGGGGGAATCCACTGAGAAGGAACTCCAAGCACCGTCTGTTTTTTAAGCACCTGGTTCACTCAAGGAATTATGCAAATATTGTATGCAAAAATTCATTGGTGAGCATATACTGCTTGGCCCAAGGTCTTTTCCGCTGTGGAGGATGCAGCAAAGCACCGCAATTTGGCATACTTTACCGGTACTGCCTTCCAGCACAACTGTCTTCCACATATAAGAATATGTGCTTTATCATACTACATAAATAGAGTATAAGCATCAGTGTAAAGTTACTTTTAAGAGTGATGCATATCAATATTGCATTACAATCTAAACAAGTAACTAATTGCCTTACGTATTTACTTTCTAATATGTTGCATTACTTTTGCATTACTTTCTGGGCTGGGCTTACTTGTTTGTTTTAATTGAAAAACAATTTTTGGCAAATTTAAAAGTGCTTTCACACCAAAAGTGAAATGAGTAAAGGGCATAAAAAAGCACTTCCTTATTTGCCGCCATTCTGTATTGCATTTCTTCAGCAATCGACCACATGTGATTCTTATTGTATTGCTTATTTGTTCTGTTATATTGGATCATCGAAGGCCAGCAGCAAAGACACTTGTTAATGAATTGGGATTAAGTGCTTAAAAGGATATTTGTGTTAATAAACCAATTATCATAGGTTTTTGTCATTTCCTGAATTTGGTTTTTATACTTCTGTTAAACAATTAATTTCGATACATTGTGTGCGTAATGTGTATATTGATTATATTTGTATATATAAATAAACTCACATTCATATATATATATATATAAGAAAAATATGTTACATATTTATGTTCATATTTATGTATGATATAATTTATATATACACATAAAAACATAATATTTTCAAAATATGTGCTTTAAAAACAGATGTGAGTATTTATTATTATTATTTTTTTACTAGATTACTTGGAGAATATGTTTAGACAGAAATGAGATGGGAAAATACATGTTCACATTTTATATAAATCATATTTACAGAGGTCACCTCTGCATTTACTCCCAAATTCTCTCAGTACGGAGACAGTCAATAAATGGGAAAACTAATTAAGTAAAAAAGTAAAAGTATTTTTATTAATAAGTAATGCGTTACTTTACTTGCTTACTTGAAATAGTAATCTGATTACACAACTCGTTACTGATGAGGAGTAATCTATACTAAACCAAATTTACATTAAAAAAATGCAGTTTTTACTGAAATATTGATTTTATATAAAAATTTGATTGAATATGACTTACATACAATGCATTTAACAGTTTGATTTAATGTGGTTACTGAATAAAATTACATATACACTGAAAAATCAACCAAAAGAGTGACAGTTATGTAACGAACTTGCCCTTAATTTGCCAAAGCTAAGATTTAACCAAACTCAATCTGACAAATGTTGACAGGATGAGGTGAGGTGATTAGGCAAAGTGTTCCTACTTTTGTGCCAGGTTTAACCTTTGTTTAGCTTGAAGGACTCGGACTTAAATCCCAACCTAATATCTAATTTTTTTTAACTAATCTGACAACCAGTATTTATGCAAATTGGTTGGATTCAAAAGAGCAGCTTTGACTATTACTAATAGCTCTTCTTGTATTGCGCTGTAAAATATTATGAGCATAGGCTGATGATAGAATTGTGATGTTTAGAGGAATTTTGCATGGACTGAATACATTTTGTATTCGCGGATGTGATCCTAAAACACTTTAATATCCCAATCCCCAATTTTAGAAACACTTCTGAATGCTAAAAGTGTTACAAAACTAAACAATGCTAAACGTCCTGTCATGCCCAGTATATTTGCTCACATGGGGATATACCTTTTGCACAAATAGAATGTTCCAGCTCTCGCCCTCAAACACGCAAGATTCACACATATGCATCGCAACAGAAAGCAAAGCCTGTTTTTGAGGAGCACTAAATATCTATAGCCTGAGGAGATGCTGTGCTCTATCTTGCGGCTTGACAAGATTCAACCGTTATGAACAACCACAGCCAACGTGTCGCCCGTATGTAGCAGATCAGATAGGATTCACCACTGTTATAATATCCAAAATAAGTAACATATGTAAATATATGATTCTTCACACGAAACCTCTTTCATAGTTTCCTCTTCCTCCTTTAAACCCGTAATATAAACAAGATCAGTCCAACTTCAAAACTATCACAGAAAATCTAAAGAGAAAATGTGGAACATGTTCAGGTCACAGCGCGCAGTTATTCAAGAGATTAAATAAAACCAACTGTCATGTAGAGCTCGCGATCACAAAACCGATCGGTGCCGAACACTGAACAATTTCCAGATATTCTTGTGTATAAACTAAAAATGTGGTTTATGCCTCAGACACAATGACAGAAAGCCATAAGCATGTGTGGTCTTGGCAATCGCTTTCGTCGTGCGTATGCCAAATATAGCCGTATGTTAACACAATCAATCACTTCAAAAACGTGTATATAGTTTGAAATCCTTTTTGGTTGCTTTTTAAATAGATCACAGTGTAAAGCATATTTCTCTGAAATATCTACAGCGTGTTCTGTGATTCGCTTTGTTAAGTCACTCATGTTTCCCGCATTTCTTTCATGTCATTTCAAAATCAGAACTGAGCTATATCGGGACCCGGTTAAATTTAGCAAGGAGGTGTAGTGTAAACTAAACCGGAGTAACACAACTACACGCAGGGTTAACACAATTGTCTCCTCTCAAGAGGCACTGTGTAAATTTTCTCCTGGGCACATTTTTTCACAGCTGCGCTTTGTTTCCGTAGACACAGCACAGGTGATTAGCATCGCTCTAAGAAACTGTTCTTCTGTACCACATCACACACACTTTGACGTATATCTGTGACCACAGGCAGGCGAGAAGATTACAGACAGTCTATACAATGTTATGTCTTACACAAGTACAAGCGCAGTGTGTTTAATTACACCTGTGTTGGTATTAGGAGGTCAAGCGTATTAAACGACAGAAACTAAGACCACATAAAAGCTAGGGAACACAATACGCTCTCTTTCAGAGTTCCCCTCAAATCGAGCCTCGGGGCACACGGGGTATGAAACGCCACCCTCGAGATTGGACGCTGAAAGACTCAGACATGTCTGTAAATGAATGAGAGGTGTGGGTGGTATGGGAGACAGAAAGACAGCACAATTATATGCCTCTTTGTCTTCCCCCGTTAATGTAATTGAAGAGTTTCATACCAAGGTAAAATAACCAGGTATTTGGACTGGTCCATTAAATCTTTTTTTAAGCACTTAGTAGTTCCTCGCATAGGTCGGGAAGTGTTACTGTAGTGGTTTAACCTTTGTTTAGCTTGAAGGGGACTCGGATTTAAATCCCAACCTAATATCTCATTTTTTTTTACTAATCTGACAACCAGTATTTATGCAAATTGGTTGGATTCAAAAGAGCAGCTTTGACTATTACTAATAGCTGTTCTTGTATTGCGCTGGGAAATATTATGACCATAGGCTGATGATAGAATTGTGATGTTTAGAGGAATTTTGCATGGATTTAATATATTTTATAAAATTGGTTTTAAAGAAACACTTTTTTTTTTTTACAAAGGCTTTTTACTGTTTGAGGCATGTGCTATTTGGAAGCGGTATGTCGCTCCTGGGAATAGGGGAGAAATGGGAGTCTTCTATGAGAAGGGTGAATCATCCCGTCATAAACTAGCGTAGTATGTGACCAGGCGAAAAGGGATTTGCTTCTTCCCCGCTGTGTCTCCCTCCAGGACCTCAGGGTCAGACTGCAGTGACAAGCCATGACTTGCAGCACTGTAGAGTGAAAGAAAAGGAACTTGTGCTTTTCAGTCCCCATTCAAGAAAATCTAAGCCATGACGTTTAAAAGGTTTTACAGCAACAACCATCTCCCTAAAGTGCAATCCAGTGGAGAAACAGTGTGGACGCCACTTGCAGAAGAGTAGAGAGCTAACACGGGCGCAGAAATACTTAAAAGTACTTGAGGAACAAGAGCCTATGGGAGGCAGCCCACAATTTCAGCAGCAATACAGCTCATTAGGGCGACAATATGCAGGAATCAGGTGAGTGGTGTAGGTGAGAGCGCTGGGAAAAGCCGTTACCGCTTGTGACATAAGAAACTGGAGTAGAAGTTTATCAAGGACTTTAGGTAGCACGCCAAACTGGATGGGGATCTGGCTTGCATGCAAAACGCACATTAATGCAACAATTGTGCACCTACGCCACAAAAGCTAGATATGCTGCTACACGTTGACTGCTTGAGGAGGTCCACCTGTGTGACAAACGTATGCAGCATGCTTTGACAAGACAGGGAAAGAGATTATTTCCCCTCCTGCCACAGGCACACACACCTTGCATAAGTTTTCTATTTACCTTCTGTGGAATTTCTGCTCTCCTTGCGTCCCTTCTTGCCTCCTCTTTTTCTCCCATTCCGTTCCCTCTTCTTACCCTCTGACATTGTGTCAGTACCAAAACAAGAGAGAAAAATGTAAATCCACAATGGAAAGAAAATACAAGTAGTCCTATGGGGAGTGTGACTGGCGCACTTGAGACTCTGAACTTGTCAGAGCGTTTGGGATCCTATATAAACTCTCTCTCTCACACATCACACAGGATACACCTACAGTATGGTGAGAGATAGAAAAAAATAGAGAAGCGCGAAGACAGTGGAAAAGAGAGAGAGAGGGAGAGAGAGAAGGGGAGGGGAAGAAAGGGAGGGAGGGAGCAAAAGGGAGGCATTTCCCATTGTAATTAACTATTCCCTGTCTGGATCTTTTAGACCTTTTAGTGTCTTCCAGGCCCTGGAGCTGGTGCTTGGAGACAACACAGTACTTATGCCTTCCTGGGTCACCTTGGCCATGTCCCTTTCCAACTCTCTCCTGGAGTCACAGGTCAATAGGAGCCTCAGCTGATCTTTAAAGCTGATCCCTGGCTGATCTCTTCCCCGCACACTATTCTCTAAAACTATTGGAGACAAATGCTATTTACTCAGCCAAAAGCATTCAGTGACACAGCCACAAAAAGGTTTAAAATACCATAATTACAAAATGTTTGATATCGGAAAATTATGCATTTCTACTCTTTACTTTTATACTTTCCAATGTCCCCCTCTGCCGCTCTCTTTCTGTTTTTCCTCTTTGCTTCCAGCTTCCCATCCTCAACTGTAAACAAGTCACAACACATTCCTGATAGTGTCGCTCCCTGCTAGTGTCGTCAGGAATCCCAGCAGTGAGCACGCAATCACAGACTGGGAACCTAGTGAGAGCACAGAAAACATACTGCCACAAAGATACACCTCCAATGCCTGTGCAGCAGGTACAAGAGAGGGAGATAATTACAAGAAAGAAAGAAAGAAGGAAATTAAATATGAAGGATATGAGAATGAAGGAAGCATTAAAGAAAAGACACATTGCAAAAAATGCTTTTCAAGCCTAGATTTTTTTTGTCTTGTTTCCAGACAAAATATCTAAACATTCTTAAATCAAGCAGGATTTTCTAGACAAGAAAAAATAATTGTCTTGATTTCAGAACAGAAGTATGTTTAGATATTTTGGCTGAACAAGAAAAATCAGGTATAGAAGCATTTTTTGCAGAGCAGAAAGAAGCAAAAGACAGGAAGGAAGGAACAAAGGATCCTTCATAAAGAAAGAAAGAAAGAAAGAAAGAAAGAAAGAAAGAAAGAAAGAAAGAAAGAAAGAAAGAAAGAAAGAAAAGACGAAGGATATGTGAAAAAGTAAAAAAAAAAAACAGGAAGGAAGGTAGCAACCACAGCAATAAGACAAATCGGAAAGTGGGAAGGAAGGAAGGAAGGAAGGGAAAATGTAAGGTTAGGAAAAAGAAAGGAAGGAAATAAAGGAATAAATAAATGGAGGCAGATGGAAAGAAATAATGAACAAAATTAAGAATATTGAAAATTATTATTTAGAGTTATTATTAAGAAGAAAGAAAGAAAGAAAAGCAGGAAGGAAGGAAGGAAGAAAGGAAGGAAGGAAGGAAAAATATATAATGGGTGGAAGGATGAAAAAAGCAAAAAGACAAACTGGATAAGGAAGGAAGGAAGGAAAAAGAAAGACAGGAAGGAAAAAATGAATAAACAAAGAGACAAACATAAAAAGGATATTAGGAAGAAAGAAATAAAGAAAGAAAGCAAGAAAGAAAGAAAGAAAGAAAGGTACAAGTTATTATGGGAATAAATCTGGAATACATCAAGCACCCCCACACAGAGTTTTAAAGGGTCTATCCAAAAGCGTGGGGCACTGGTTGGCTGGAATCCAGTCATATGATTCTTGAGATGAAAATATCAGAGGCCATCATAAATAAAACAGAATCAACATCACTCTACTTCCATCTTCTCTCTCCCTCCAAAAAAATAAGACTAGGAAGAAATAGAAGTTAAACTGGAAAAACTGTTTAACTGACGTTTATTTGACACCAGCATTGAAATGAAAGATTTTCGAAGATCATGGCTGAATCCTAAAATGTGCAGAAATCTACACGTACAGCACAATTAATTTAACTGTCTTTTATCCCTTATGACTAATGCTGATAAGTTTCCTATGAATTATGAGCTTTATAGCATACAGGTTATGTCATGTCAGGGCCCAAACGGAATTCAATTTTGAAACAACAAACAATGGCGATACACTTAAAGAATTAATATTTTAGAAGACTGTCACATGTTTCATTTCAATCAAAAGTAAAGCGCTAAGCCCAGATAAAATTAATGCTGGCGGCAAACAGTGTTACGGTTTCAAATCCGCATGATTGAATGTCGTATTGTTGTGCCTCTAAGCAAGGCACCAAAGCTCAGATAAGAGCTGTGAGATACAGTATCAAAAGTGTCTTCATAAGGGTTTCCTCCAAACAACCTTGTATCACCATTTTCATCGAGCAAAATGCACAAAGGCCAACATCTGTCTGACATGATGTCATTCTGTAAACAAACCTCTTCTCATAATAATGCAAAAACCTATCTTGTCATCTACCCAAAACAAAAACCCCATCAAGGAATCAGCACCTTGATTTCGTAATTCCATCTCCATCACAGAGTAACATATTACTACTACAAGGTAGACGGTTGGGGGTCATGCCAGAACATCAAGGAACCAGCACCTTGATTCCAAAAATAGAGTCTCCACCACAGAGTAACATTTTTATCAATACAAGGTAGGTGGTTGGAACTCATGCAGAAACTAGAAACGTTAGAAAGATGGTGACGAGATCGAAAGCATGACGGAGGAAGTGGAAGGTTACGTGCCGTACAAGGTGAGTCACTGTACATGCTGTGGTATCGGGACCTTGCCACAGGGCCTCTCGTGACTCTAACCTCCTTGGAGCCATGTCATCATTTACCTGGTGGAAGTGCATGTGTGTGACCAAGGGGGCGGGAACTGGCATGTCTCAACATATGCAGTGTAGCCTCCACTTTAGAGAAGATCAAAGCGCCACGTTGTAGGCATAAACAGTGTGTGTGTGCATGTGTGGAATCTCTTTGCGGTGAGTGAATCTGTCAACGGTAATGACACTGAGCGGGATGTGTGGGTCACCCGCCCCTCGTTGCCAGGCATGATAGGACTTGTCACCCGACCTGCGCTCTCCTCTCTGGCACCTATGCGTGTATACGTACACATGCAGAACCGTGAGATTTACAGGTATCCAAATACAGTTGCCGTTCATTCAGAGGGGAACTCCCTTAAAAGATTATTTCCTCCTTGAAATGCAGTAAGGCTCCTGTGTTAGATTCGCCCTACCATACTGCAGAAGTGAATGCGTTACATTTACTACACAGGTATTGAGCGGTTCTGGTGGGTGGGGCTGACATCATGGGATACAATACCACCAGTGCTATGTTGCAATATGCTGTTACAAGGAGTTGCCGAACAAAAGGAGAAGAAAAAGAAAAAAATTGGGTGTATCAGCGACTTGTTCTGCTTTATTTTTGCTGTGAACCACCCACCTGGCAAGAAGCACAAAACCCTCCAGCTCAAGGTGAAATTAAAGACTGCGGTGTGACATGGACAGGTTGCTCGCCGTAATGACAGCCATTCAAACAAAAAACACAGGTATAGAAGACAATACTTAAAAATGGGGCACCGTCGTGCTTTCCCACTTTTATTCTCTCTTTAGGTCTCTTCCCATCCTTTTCCCTCTCCTGGCTCTGAAGTGTTCCTCTTTTCATCCATTACATAGCATCTGCTGTTTCTCAGCATCGGTTGCCCCCAGGCGTTCGCTGCTCTGATCGGGTGGGTGGGGATGCCATGACATTAAGAGGAAATAAAGAAAACGTGAAGCCACCCCCTTAAAAGTCCTGGATTGGACTGGATCTCTCCCACTCCTGTACCCTCAACAGGCCCCATCTATGCAATTTGCTGCACCTCTTCTTAACTTCCCTAAAGATCACAGCAGATAAGTGTAGCCCACCTCCCCCTCTACCAGCCTCCCGCTGTACCTGCACACCATCACACATATACACCGCCCCGAGACACTGCTGGCATTTCACGAGCTCTGTAAGTTTATCTTTGGAGACCTAATGGTTTTAAACACCCATCTGGTTGTTTAGATCTGCGTGTTTCTCCTAGGGCACAGTGTGTGTGTGTGTGGGGAGATGGTGGATCTGAGTGGGAGGTAAGGGGATGCAGATCCTGGCATTTAACACTAGCCTGCTGACTTAAATGAGAGGTGAAGCAAGGGTAGTCGAGAGGTGGAAAGGCACTGCAGAAGCAAGGATGAAGTGAACCTAACAGATGCATTGGCGATTTCCACAAGCTGCTCAAATGGCCAACAGTTGCGTTTGGTGGTGCGTCAATGGGCAGAACCACTGGGATCGTCATCTGTAAGGATGTGCTGATTCTAAATGAGACCTGGTTGCAAAATCATTGGATGCAGATGTGAACAATCAGACCCATGTCTGTCCCCCACCTTGAATTTTAAAGACAGCTTGAACTAGTCTGTAGGTAGATCATCTGTGAACGATCAGGGTGCCCAGGCCTGGTGCCTGGGAGCAGAGCATGTTTCTAATGCGGAGCTCCTTAAGGGTCGGAAAAGGGTCGAATCTTAATCTCTTTGAAGGTATATCTCTGAAAAAAATCACACACATCCGTAATGGTAAACGGAGGATCTGTGCTTCCAGGTGCCCTCATCTACGCAAAGGGAGAGTGTGGGGTCCGAGACATCAGCCCCATCAGACGGGATGTCTCGAGGCGCTCACAAAAGCTTGACCAATCAAAGTCAGGAGGGGACTCTGTTGTACCACTGCAGTGGTCACATTTCGGGCAGATGAGCCATTGAACTTCTAACCGCACTGCCATGTGTGTTGTAGTAAACAACCATCTGTGTTTGTGACCACAAGCAATAAGACGTGTGAATGAAAAGGCAGAGTGAGCGTGAGCGATTGCATGCATTGCGTGCAACAGAGACTTAGGAAGAAATTGTTCACAGGCAACCTGCATATGCTTTACTACAATCGGATAAGTGTGTAAGCATGCCCCCCGTGTGCATGCGTGTACGTTCAGGTGGTTAATGGTGAGATGGTGTAAATTCAGCCCTGCACAGCTATCACCATGGAAACCATTCAGAACAAGGCAGGAGATAGAGATAGAGATAGTGAGAGAGACACGTTGAACCCACTGATCTATACAGAGAACTGGACGTCATAGAAGTGAAGCCACCGCGCCGCCATATTGCTATTCCCTAGTATTCGCAAACATTCTATTGAATGAATAGGAAATAATACGACTT
>JAUMHR010000031.1:4967785-4990911 GCA_032361145.1 Enteromius fasciolatus
TAAAAAAAAATATTATTGTCAATTTGATTTCATGGCGACTTTTACAGCCTCAGTAAAATAAAAATAAATTAAAATGAAATAAAATACATTTATATATGTTTTAAATAGTATTTTCTTAAAATTACATATTGATTCTACGTTAAATATATTATATTATATTATATTTTTTTTTTTTGTAACAATTTCACATAGTCTAAATGGGTACAATTAGGTAAACAACTCACATCAAAAGACCTTAACCTAAAAAATGCAATTGCAATATTTACCAGCAGGGGTTTCCAGGGCAAAATCAAAATATTAAAAAAAAAAATTATATATTTTTATATATATATTTATATATCCCTGTTCAAACAAAAAAAAAAAAAAAAAAAAACTATAAATAAAATAACAATAATAATAATAATAATAATAATAATACTTTCTAAACTGTATGTTTTCTAAAATATTAAAACAATATTATGTAAATTATATAATCAGACAGATACTCTTTGCAAAATAACTCAAGCAATAACACATATCTTGCATAAGAATAATCTGGTTTTCTACCAGCTAAACATGCCAGAATTAAAGCAAACCACTGAAGTACACAGATACAGAGAGCCGAACTGAGAGCTGACAGCGATTATCATGCAGTAATTAAGTCTAGGTAACAACACATGTCCCAGAGTACAGCTGACACACTGGAGACCACTGGAGGCCTGCTTCATACGTCTCCTGTCAGCCCCATGCTCCACACAACAGCGATGAAGAGGGCCACAGTGTATGAATCTATCTCAAGAGGGAGGATGCAGAGCAACCTACACAAACATTCGTCATCATGCGTGACCAGGATCGATGGAAAGACCATCTTCGGTATTCCACCTTCACACACTGCTTTCACTCCAGAGCGCTTGAAGGAAAACAAAACCTGACTATCACGGGACAAACAATCTCAAAAAGAGATTGTACATGAAATCTTATAATATAAAACATATATACATATATTTTTTAAATAAAGATACATTTAATACAACTGTATGACTCTTTCTTCTGTACGTAATATATATATATATATATATATATATAATGCATTTAATATTTCATATTAAGTACAGTTAAACACTATACTTACTATATTTACTAATATATCACAATTTAAGACTTACTGATATAAAAGTTAGATTTATTATTTTTATTATTTATTATTATTGCAGAGTATTTTATTAAGTACATAAATGTATTTGTATTACAGTTCGTAGGAAATAAATGCATTTCAAATACATTTTGTATATTTTTCCACTAGTTATTATATATATATATATATATATATATATACACACACACACACACACACACGCAAAAGATATAGAAATCAACTGTCACTAAAACTGTTTGGCAACCAAATATCTTCAAAATTTCTTTTCAGATTGTTTAGAAGTTACATTTTTGGGTGATCTATCCCTTTATGAAAACAAACAATGATATTTTAAGTAACTCTCTTTATCCGTACAATGAAGGTTAATTGGGAACAAAACACCAAGATAATTAAATGAAAACAGGCTTTTCATTTTTGGGTGAGCTATCCCTTTAAGAATGCTACAGAAAATGTTTTAAAAAGTGTTTTGGTTGTCTTGTTGCATACAATGAAAATCTGTGGGGACCAAAACGTAATTAGATCCCACTGACTTCCACTGCATGAAAAAAAATAAAAAATAAAAATAAATATTAAATGATGAAACTCTTTAAATGATTAAATCTCTTTAAGGTAAAATGATGCTGCATTGCGTTAAATCCGTTTCCTAACAATTTCCCACTAAACCATATCAGTACTGGTTTATTTTACAATCCAAAAGCAACATAACTTGCTTGTTTTCACCGATTGCTCGTGTCCAGCTCTTGAAACACATTCTGAGCTAAAGCCTGTTTGTCTGAAGGGAATATGTGTGGGCGAACTGCAGAGAGAGATTTTCTTTTCTTGGAGCAATGGAAAAGTGGGCCATGCTAGAGAGAGTGCATAATCCTGCTTTAGTATCCTAAATATGACCAGGTTTATAAAACTAGTGTTTTAATACAGCCATTACCCCAAATGACATCCCACCATGAGTGTCCAGCAGTAAGACGGCAGTCACCAATTTCCTTCTTCAGGCCGAATCCAGTTTGTAGCTGAGATATGTGGCCAATCATCACTAAATCTCCTCAAGCGATTCTCTTGTTAAAGCCTTTTAAATCATACGCTATTTTACTTAAGTACATTTTCCATGGCAGTCCGTGCATAGAGCATCCATAGGGATTTTGTCATGACAAGATCACCGTGTTTGGTCTGGCCCAAAATCCTTTTTAGAGGTTTTAGATTTGACCTTACATAGTTATTTAAAAAAAGACATATGCATCTACGAAATAAGTCCTTCCCTCTGTGCATGTCAATCACCAGCTGTTATTCTTGTCCTGTGTCATGCAGTTTCGCCTGAGAGCTCTTTCGGATCAATGATATTGAGCCACCAGCATATTCTGGACTGCCACCTCGATGCAGCTGTGACCTCCACACGGGGGGAGGAGGATCACACATGAAGAGGAGCATCAAATACTACAAGCTTCCCTGTCATTATTTAGAAATCATAATTAACTAAAGAGAAACACACAACCGCACACCCACCTGTCACTCATCATGGCTGATATGTAGGTCTCCCTCTAAAAAAAAATAAAAAATGAAAATACCTGCATTTACAGGCTTTCAATCTAGGTTGAGCCATTAGGGACAGAAGAAGAAACATATTTTTATCTACAAAACTTGAGACACTTTCAGTCATTACAGACCCCTTTTATGTCAAACATCATCTTTCGGAACAGAAAAACGTTCATCTATAGATAGCAAGCACGAGTTGATTTTTGAAAGGAAGCAATGGGACAAGATTTTCAATTGATGAGGTTAGAAAAATGTAAACGGTAGCTCTGATTCGAGGCCTCTGTCTGAACCAATATGTTTTATAGGCTGCATGTACTAGCATACTGCAGCAAGTGTTTTAACATTTAATCCTAGTGCTTACTACAAAGCCTAATATTTTACTGTCAGCATTTTATTAGACTCAGACCTTTCCTTGCACTTTGCATCTTCATAGCACTTTCAGCTATGCAATTTCAGATAACTGCAAAATGGCCAATAAGGTCTCACGATCAGTTCGTACATATTTTACGATTCGAATTCGTACTAATGCGCACAACCTCACTCGTATGATTTTGTACAATTTGTCTTAAACCCCAGTGATGGGTAGGTTAGGGGCGGGGTTAGGTGTAGGTCATTCGTACAAATATATATATATATATATATGAATTGGCAAATACAAACAATTTAGCAACAAACGTATGAATTTGTATGAGTGAGTTTATACAAATATCTACAAATTGCTGTGAAATCGGGCAGAAATGGCACAGAAGAGCTTCTGTGGCTTTTAGGTGCCTTTACACAGATTGTTTAATGCTGCTCAGAGGTGCCATGAATGCATTTATACAGCAAATACAACTGAATGCTTTTATATTAGGGTCTGAGGTGGGTCGAAAAAGCCTTAGTCTGGGTATATGTAGCATCTGTCCATCTGGATTTGTTTAGTATCTATAAAGTCTTTACACATCTTGGGTAGGCACAGAGTCACCATTTACTCACCCCCATGTAGTTCCAAACTTGTATCAATTGTATTCTGCCGAACACAAAGAAAGATATTTTGAAAAAAGTTTGCAACCAGGCTGTTTTGGGTCACCACTGATTTCCATTGTATTTTTTTGCAAGTTAATGGTAACCCAAAACTGCCTGTTACAGACTATTCCTTTAAACTGTTTAAAGATTTCCTGAATGGTGTTTAGATACCAGTGGCAATTAATGAAAAAAGTTAGATTCATTAGCTCTCCATAGTGGCAAATTTAAACTGCAAATGTGGCACAGAAGTGCTTCCAATGTGGCATTTAGGTCTTTACTGTTTAATACTGTTCTGAGGTGGCATAAATTCATTACCATAACAAATGTATGTATGTTGAAACTAAGAGCTTATGTGGGTTTGGAAAGGCATAATTTAGTCTGCCTTTCATGCAGTTGTGCACTTTTATTCAAAATTTTGAGCAGTCCCAGAGCTGCCTTAAAAAGTTGTGTAAAAAGAGGGAAAAAAAAGGAATAGGCACTAATACTGTATACAATAAGTAGATTCTAGTTTGTGCTCAAAATATGCTACTTGAATAAGTGAGTAGCAAAGTATCTAATAAAAAGAAGTTACTCATGGTAAAGAAAACATTAACTTATGCAATAGTTACATAACTAGCTGTTTCTCGCGCACTCATTCATAAGAAGAGCTGAGGATGGTACAGCACCCTGGACAGCGACAGTCTAAACGCGTTACAAGTAAAAGCCTACTGACAACTGACAGAATGGTACCAATTTCTAATTATATCACAAAATTAGGAAAAAAGATGCAGTGTCATTTTTTTCTTTGTAATTGCGAGAGTGGGACTTCAGTTGCCGCTTTGAATACAAAAAAGCCAATATTTGAAGGTTAAAATGTGCTTTCGAGGAACATGTCGTCATTAAAAAAACGTTGGGATCAATCCAATCCATTATGCAAAGGTCATAAAAATGCCGCGTGCAAACAGGTGACACACAACTGTTGGCTGGGAGATATTCCCCGCGTCCTGAGTGGAGTTATAAAGGCTCCACTCCCAGTGCAGCTGTTCTGAAGACCCATTACACAAGCGCAGACCAGCAACTTTCTATTCCCAACAGAGCAATGAGCTTTAGGTCCTAACGGTCACGGCTGAAGATATTCTGAGTCATTCTGACCTTCTATACCTTTTCTGATCCGAACACACGAGCTGTGGGCCCTGTCTGACGGCTCCGCCATGAACACTGCTAGCTCAGTTTATCGCAATTGTCTTGAGGAAAGAATTTGCTTTCCTACAAATGAGCAGCGAGCGCGCGTGTGTCTAAGCATATGTCTTTGCATATGTCTGACGATACCACGAAAAAGCGTTTTATTCCTGCCCAATATTGCTGCAGAGACGCCCCCACAAGCCCCCATCTGTTACTTACACCAAACATTTGGATGTCATCCGCACCACACATAAGCATACAACCGAAGCCGACGGCCAACGTCAATTTGCGGGTCCCTGCACAAGCATTTTGTGGGTATAAACTTACCGCAGTCTTCACACAAGATCCTCCCAACATCTTTTTTCAGGTTTTTCCCACTTGTATCTAAGGGCGCAAAGGACGCTTTAAAAACCAAGGGTTCATCAGTTGGGTCCATGAAAAATATATACTTGTGATTCTTGTTCACTTTGGCGCACGGAGCCTCCGAGCCAAATTCCCCCACGGTGACGAGCTGCTCCCGCTCCAGACCCCCGCTGTTTCGCGGCCACACGTCCAGGACTTTGACATTCACACTGTACGGCTCCGCTGAGACGTTCTGAGGCGCGGACTGCACCTTGCCCTCAATCACCACGGCGGATCTGTAAGCCTGGTCCTGCAGGGAATTCAGACTCGGGGAGTAGCAGGCGAAGGAGACCCCGATGAGCAGCATGGATAAGTGTACCGAATCAAGCCTCCTCATGCCGCCTGCTTTGGCTCGGTGGTCGGTGGTCGCGTTGCGGCAGGGCTGCGGGGCGATGGTAGTGGAGCTGGGTTAAAGGCTGAAGAGACTGCGAATAGGCTCCAGTAGCACGGCGGCGCGGCAGACCTTGCGTAAGTGTCCATGCCATCGGGATCCGCTGCTTTTTTCCGATAGATTTGCAATCGGGAAACACCAGCTAGGAACCGGAAACGGCGTAACGCTGCTGGGTTAATACAAATCCCTCAACTGCATTCTTCCGAAGCGCATCGTAAAATGCAGGGAAGTCGTGGATGCTGCCTCCTTCGAAGACACGACCAGGTATCCGCAAGACGCCGCCAGTCAATCTTTGCCCCGAAATTGCAGTGGTGAGCGCGCCCTACTCGCCACTGGCTGCTGTGTATCTTCCACTGCAGTCGAATGTGAAATGCTGCAGTAAACTATTAGGGCTACTTTCGATATCCCCTCAGCACAAACGTTGTAAGAATCCACTTTCGTAGCGACAAAACGCTGTTGCCGTATCCCTCGCGTCCCGTCTCTCTCTATCCGCCACCCCGATCTATCAGGGCAAGATTACCCGTGCAAGCGGCAGATTCACGGCTGGGGTGCTGAAACGAACGCCCATGCGCCGGCGTGTGCGTCTTTAGTCTCCGACACCCCGAGAAAAATGGTCAATCCATGATCTCTCCCATCGCCAATCCTCGTCGAATTAAAAAAAAAAAAAAAAGAAAGAAAGAAAGAAAAAAAAAACACCAAAATGTATGGTGCAGAGAAGTGCCCGCCTCAAATCTCCCTGTAAATCGTTAGAGCACCGCAGAGGTTTGCGCTGCTTTGAGTGCGATGGCTAACAGTGCGAATGAATGAGCTTTGAATGAGTTTTGCGTCTCATTCCATTACTAAATCATACCCTGCATTCAGGTCACATTCGCCGTTCTGCCTCAAAGAAAAAAAATGATAGTGAGGCGTTGCATCAAATCCATAGGCTACGTCTGGTATCCGTTGCATTGCTGATGGCTGGACGAATGAGAACATTTTTAACAAATGAAACGAAGGAACATCACGAATGTAGCAGCAGACTGCATCAAACGCAAAATATGTGCACAAGATGGTAAAGCACTTATAGACACGCTTGGCAAGCAGGAAATGTTTAAAAGGAGATTATAAATATCAATATTAGACTTTAACCGGTTAGGATACATAAAATAACCTAAATCATGTACTAAACGAAGGCTGAACCTGTGGATCTGCAAAGGAGCGCAGCTACAACTTCACGTAGGGCGACATCTGCTGTTCTGTGCGCACACAGAGGAACACCTTTCTAACTTGGAAGATGACTGTGGGGAATCATGGGTGATAAATAGCTCAAGTTGTAGTTTAATTTATTCAGTTTTAAATGAATGAACAGTACACAGTACAAAACAGTAGTCCAGGACTAGCGGGCCTAAATTGGGGTATCTTGGGGTTAGAGTCTAGCACAAAGCACAGTGGTGATAGTTCATAAATTTACCCTTACTGAGATTTCACTGCATATGTGTAGGTTGTTTTCATTAAGTATATAAACAAACAAACAAACCAAGCTATAGTGTTTATGACCTAACCTATATAGCTTAAATAAAATAAACATGTGATTTTAGAGATACATGAAATGTAAATATATATTTTACACTTTCTATCAGAAAAAGAAAGTCTTTAAGTGTTGAAATGGTACATTACCATTGCAAGTGGTAGGCCTAATTATAACGTTGTGGTGTAAAAAAAAGAAACAGTTTTACTGCTCATTTAGCGTGTGTAGGCCAAAACTACACACACTAAGGGTTTAATGTCTGTTTCTACATCTACACTTTAATGATCATATAATTGCTATAAAAATCATTGCAAAAAGGTTGACTATTTACGAATGTGTTGAACATAAAGGCATTTAAAAGAGGAAACGCCCCGAAAGAAAGGATTTCGTATTTTCAATACATTTATTAGCCTACAATATTTTAATAAAATGTACTAATGTATAAAATATATAATAAATGTAAAAAAAAATGTAAATATATAAAAATGCTTTTATTGCTATTTTTTCAGTCTATTAAAAAACGGCGAAATATTACCAAATATGTACTTTTAGTTGATATGTTAAAAAAAAAATGCAGATTAGGTTATAATATCGATTAAAAGCTAACCATAACACAAGTTCGACATAAACGCACCCTTTTTGTGGAGTGAAATCAATGCCTAATCACTTCTTCATCTTCATGCTAGTTGTTTAGAAGTATGGAGGTGGATTACAAGTTTCTTTATTATTTAGAGGCACACAACACCAACTCGCTAAAAGCAAAACTGATCGACTATTAGAAACGCAGTGGCGGTTGCTGTCCATGGTTCTGAAACAGCGCTGCCCTCGACCTCCCACCGACCAAACTACACTGAACTACAAAGTAAAATATGAGTTTAACGAAAAGTTTCTTTATACGGTACAACCACTTTAATCTGAAAATTAAGCCATGACACAGTCCACGTGTACACGTGACACTTTTAGGCTAGACGTCATCCTATCGCTATAAAACATCTGATCAGATCAGATACGATAAATAGCTTATTTACGCTTTTCTAAACACAACAAACTCTTTAATAAGCTAGTCTCCACTGCCTTTTCCTACACCATTGAAAAAGAAAAGTATTTAAAGGTTTACTGGAGCACCAAAAAGGTCAACAAAGCAGTTTTATCTTATCCCCTCCCCCCACATGATAAAGTTACATTATTGATTCGTCTTGTTATTATTTAATTATTTATTGTTTTTATAACCATTGTGACATAAGGAAGTTAATAAAACACACATGCATAGGTCTATTACTTTCGCATACACTCTAAATTTAACAACCCAGTAAAAAGGCGGTCGTGACTCTAGTTTTCGATTCTATTATGCATCTTCTACTCTCGGACTAAATTTCATATGAGACATATGTGAAGTAGGCTATTCTCCAAAATCGAAACTGCTAAAAACAGCAAATCCAGCTGCAATAGCGCGCAATGAACAGAGTGAGGCGCAAGAGCTTTGCTTTTCCCAAGCAGAGCGTGCTGACATCAGACTCCACGCGCACAGCGTTGAGCTCGTGCGTGCGTCCGTCTCCATGCCACGACTCGCTCTTTCGTTCCATCTTGTGAACGGCGCATCGGTGAAGCAGCACCGCGACAGTGTTTACAGTAGGCCTTCGGGGCTTACAGGTTTTCATCTTTGTTTCTGACAGTGTTCAACTGCGAAGGGCTTGCACAGGAGCTAACGCTCTGCCTGCAGACTGAGCGGGGTAAGATATGCCGAACCACGTCGCTCGTTATCAGGTCTGCGACTTTGGCAACAGCACTGCACTTTACGATCATATGTCATGGTTTTCCGCGGGATACTTGTTTTTTGTCAGTATAACAACCACGGAATTAACGTTAGCAGCCGTGGGCAGATATCACAGACTGCTTGCGCAAACTCGTTAACTGTTTACAGTGCTGACAGACAGCGAGGCTGTCAGACTCTGTCTGTTGCGGCAAATCCAGTGTGACATACCGTTATGAGTTCAAGTTCACCTTAGACCAAAAAAAAACAAAACACAAAAAAAAAAAACAAGCACTCCATTAAGTGACGTTCATGAAATGGAGTCGACGGTCCCTTTTTCCTTCACTCAATGTCTGATTTTACGCACCATCGTGTGTTAGGCCCATGTCACGGAGTTTACAAGTGCATTAGAAGTTTCAATTGACAAAATATTAAGTAAAAATTAAGAATAACTAGTTCAGAAATGCTTCATTCTAGCAAGCAACAGGCCACACAAAGTTAGGGACCACTAACTTTTATGTTTAGCCCGAGGTAATATTATATATTTTTTTTTATTAGGAAGAAAATCGCTTATCCTAGACACGTATTTGCCTGGAATGCAAACATTGTTTAAATGCATTTATTTATTATATATTTAGGCTAATTTATTATACATTAAAATCTCTTCAATTAAAGACATGCACTTGATTTATTAAAACATATGCTAGAATAGACTGGACTTTAATAAATGTGTATTTATTGCTCGAATAGACTTGACATATGCAAGCAATTGAATACATTGTAAAACTTTTTCAGAACTATCAAGTTTATGAATGCTGACGTGTGCTCTGTCTATAGAGAAACAGTAAACACTCAACAAATAAATGGTCTGGTAATGTACATGTTTGTTCCATCTAATTATTGCATTTCTGAATTTCAGTCATTTTCAGTGTTTCTATTTAAGGGCGTGCATAAATTCTGCATGTTCTTTATTGCTTTATTTGAGGACTGAGGAAAATTGCATGCATATGCGTTTTTTTTCCTGTTTATTACCTCTCGCACAAATATACAAACACAAATGCCTGGAAAATGCATTTTTATAACTTTTATTGTTATAGTAGCCCACTGTTGTAATAATATGGATGTTGAATATACATTTTGCAAGGCATAATTCAGTGAACATATTTATCTAAATTATATGTAGCCTATTTAAAAGGAGATAAATTCTTTTTAAATTCTATAAATTTTACTGCAGACTGCATGGAGATCTTATATTTGATATTTTGGTTCTTCCTTTTATAGCTTGCATTGGTGTTGAAACCTTTAGATTAAAATATCCCTAATGGTCAAGAAAATTGTTTGTTAATGACGATGTGTTGCAGTTTTTTTTCACAGTTCTTTTATGAAAGTAAAAACGTACGATTAGGAGCATCAGAATATTTCAGTGTGCCTCTGAAAAATGCGTTTTGCTTGTCAAACCCGATACGTCTATGAAAATAGAAAATTGTTAACGAAATATTTAAATGTTTTCTAAACTAAATGATTAGAAAGAATTAATTTTTGGATGCGTGAAAAAATAAATAACGTTTATTTTCCAGGGTATTTGAAATGCTTTCAATTTGAATTAAATCACAGAGCAGTTCAATAAAGTTAAAGAAAATTATTTCAAAACATTAATGCAATTATCCAATATATTTTTGATTAATGTTTTTGTAAAACTACATGTGGGTATTTTAAATATGGACAATATTTGTTACAGCTACAGGAAAACGCAAATAATATCTAATAACTACTAAAATCCAAATAAAAATGAGGCATTTCTACATTTATTAAACTGTTTGCTTTAAAAAGCATGTTTATAAACCAATACTATTTTATTTTGTATCACATTGCTAAGCATTAATCATGGAACAGTAAATTAATCACGAGTTTTGTGCGGATTGACAAACTGTAAGAAACAAAGCATTTATATTTGATTAACATTATGGCTATGCATTTTACATATTTTAGTAACTTATATTAATCTATTTTACTCGTTCTAGTATTATCTAAATCTAGTATTTTCTTTAAAAGTATAGATACAAATGCCAGAAACCCATTACTCATTTGCCTATGCTTAAATATTAGGCCATGTAATATCTGAGAAACGCTACAGCTGTATTGAGATGAACCGTGTTAGTGTTCACGAGAGGTTTAGTTTTAGTACTTGGAGATATATTCTCCTGCATGTATGTAACGGTCATACAACACATATTACTCTTAACCGCTTTGGTAAAAAAAAATAATCCATCACCACTGTATCAATGTAAGTTTGAAAACATAATTTAATCCTAAAACTCAACTGTTAAGGCCTATATAATTTTCATCAAACATGCCTTGAATACAAGATCACAAAAGCCTTTTCAGACACGCAAACTTGCTTCATTCTTACATGCAGGCGACGCTGAGGCTTGATTTAATTAGAAACCTTCGTTCATTGCTTATATATTTTACAGGGAGTTTTTTTTTCGATGGTATAAGGTAAACAACTACTAAATAAATATGTGAGTATGTAGTTGATTATAATGAATAATTTGCATCTGGTATGATTCCATACAGCAATGTACGTCAAATAATAGACCACTGGATGAAAATAACTCGCAATGTAGCCTAGAGAAGTGCGTAACATAAACATACAGAAAATGTAATAAATAACTATACCCGAATAAAATTAAAGCCATTTATTATAGCTCAAAATCATAGCCATTTAAGGCATTTGCATCAGTGCATCAATACGAATGCGTCTGAAAAAATGTATTTCCAATAAACTATTTTTATTTTTGCCATGAAAAAAAAAAAAAAAAGCCGAGGTGAACGATAGACTAAATGAAAGCATAAACACAACCGGTTTGCTCCTAAACGTTTATTTTAAATTTTTTGCTAAATGTGTCATTACTTATTTGTAGGCTAAATACCAGCGAAATGCGTGAGCAATATCATTAAGATTTATAGCCTATATATTTCTGTCACTTCGCATATTGAAGACTTTTTTTCCGTTTTTAGCAACATTTAATCTCCCGTACAATTTGAGCCACCGTTCAGAAAATAGTTTTATAAGCTTTAAACGTGAATAAAAGCTTAAAGGACAACGAAACCTAAGCAAATGGCTTTTGTGAAGACTGCATATAGCCTAGACTAAAATACATTGACAGCAGTGAAAAATATTCTATATTAAGATACGCGCTGAAGGCAGCACACACTCAGTACGCAACGAATAGATTTTTGTTTTGTTTTTTTTACTTTCGCTTTGAATTAAATGTATCGTCATCTTCCAGAAAAGACATAATGTGTGATCCGAGAGTGCAGTTGCGGCGTTAGACCTTCTTTGGTATGAATTTATTCGGATTCTGCACAGGTTTGAACAGCGCTCGTCTTCTCTCCTCACAGAGATCTCGCGAGAGCGGTGGCGTGGCTGCTTGGCAGTAGGCTTGCAGTTAGATAGAGGGAGAAGGCAGGCAGCATCATGGCGGACAGAGACAGTGGAAGCGAGCAGGGAGGAGCAGCCACTGGCCCGGGCGTCGGTTCTATGCACCCAGTGACAGGAGGGGCGGGCTCGGCTTCCGGGCTGCAGCACGAGACGCAGGAGCTCGCCTCGAAGCGGGTTGACATCCAGAACAAGCGCTTTTATCTAGACGTAAAGCAGAACGCGAAAGGCCGCTTCTTGAAGATAGCAGAAGTCGGGGCCGGGGGAAACAAGAGCCGCCTCACTCTCTCCATGTCTGTGGCTGTCGAGTTCCGCGACTACCTGGGGGACTTCATCGAGCACTATGCCCAGTTGGGGCCGAGCAATCCGGACATAGCGCAGGACGAGCCGCGGCGGGCGCTGAAGAGTGAGTTTCTGGTGCGGGAGAATCGAAAGTACTACATGGATCTGAAGGAGAACCAGAGGGGCCGCTTTCTGAGGATCCGGCAGACAGTCAACCGGGGGCCCGGCTTGGGATCCACGCAAGGCCAGACCATCGCTCTTCCAGCCCAGGGACTTATCGAGTTTCGCGACGCGCTCGCCAAACTCATCGACGACTACGGAGTGGAGGACGAGCCGGCGGAGCTGCCCGAGGGAACCTCGTTAACTGTGGACAACAAGCGCTTTTTCTTTGACGTGGGCTCCAATAAGTACGGGGTGTTCATGAGGGTAAGCGAAGTCAAGCCCACCTATCGCAACTCTATCACAGTGCCCTACAAAGTGTGGTCGAAATTCGGCAGCACTTTCTGTAAATACGCAGACGAAATGAAAAAGATTCAAGAGAAACAGCGGGAAAAAAGGGCATGCGAGCTTCAGCAGCAGCAACAAGAGGAGATGCACGGAGACGATGGGGACGAGGATTGATAGTGGAGAGAAACATGCAAAAAAATAATCCGAATAACCTAAAGAGAAATTCTACGTACTTTGCTGTAAAAAAAAAAAAAAAAAGAAAAAAGAGAGAGAGATACATAAAAGATACGTAACTGTTTAACTCCAAGGGAGCACTACCCACAAAAAATACAAATCTCCACAAACTGACAGTCCACCCATCGCTGGATGTCATCCACTTACCCACCATTAATACAGTAAGCGGCTGCTAAACCAAGTAATAACATTATATATGAACTGTGTTTCCTACTTGACGACAACAGAACTGCGTGTTTCTTTTTCCCTTATTAACCGAGAACTTTTTTACACGTTCCAAGATATTATAAAAAAGTGTTTGCAATGGAGTTATTGCCGAGATTACGAGGAATCGGTTCCTTTACGTGTGAGCTAATGACTTCAGCACAAATCAGATGTTTTAGTTTTTTTATCCAAATTTTCGAATCATCTGAAGAGGTTGTCATGGTAGCCATGCCACTAGATATTCCAAGCATCACCTGAGGGCTAGATAGGAACCCTGATGGGAGGGAAAAATATCAACCTGTTGATTGACAGAGGGTACAGGGGTCAGCAGAGCCAGTGGTCGCTGTGTGCAAGCGTCCAGAGGCGGGGGGCGACCTCTTCACAAACATTCTGAGGAGTATTACCAGTGTATTTTTTTAAATTGAAGTTCTTGTCATGCAGATGATATGCTATGTACTTGTGTCTCGTTGTCATGCACAGTGTATTAAAAAAAAAGGTACTTAATAAGTAAGAGCAATGACAACAGAAGAGGAAAGAGCTCTTAAAAACCTTTTTGTAACGAAACCGGACCCCTCGATACAAACATACAAAGAAACGTATGAAAACGCTCATGTAGAAAAACATACAAAGTATGATTTTGTGAATCAGATGTATTTCAGTGGAGAAGAAAACAACCCACGTTTTTAGTGGGGGATTTGACAAACAATCTGTTAAAGGGTTTAAAAAGAAATATATAGATATATATATATAGATATATTATCAGTCTACCAATGAGAGGATGAGTGGCGCCAAGGAATGCTGTAGTTGCATGTTAACCTGTACACAGCCACATTGAGGTGGATTTCTCAATGTTCGTCCTCAAGGACTCATCTCTGTAATGGTTTCAATGTCCATAACGTCAGTAATGTTTGGTCAGGCGGTTGAATCAAAACTTGTTTTTTCTTGTAAGGAACGAGTTGTCCGAGAACTACGTGTACATACTAAGATAATATATCAACTCTTGACTGTTTGATCAGACATCAATGACTAGTCTTTTGAAACGAAAGCCCTTTTCCATGAGGGCCCTTGAGGACCTGTATTGGGAGAGCCTGACTTTAATGAAACTTGTTGGGGAGCATACTCTTCAGCATTAAACAACCTGGTGCCTTACAGACTCTGCATGCTTATACACTGGCTGGTGCTTTGGATCTAAGTTTGGGTTCTTGTTCATTTTTCTTTTCGCCTTTCTTTTTCTCGTCTGGTTTTGTTTGGCCCTGGCCCTCCTCTACGCTATTGCATAACTCCTGGTCTGTTCGGCCCAAAAGCAAATCATTCTGATCACAACGAGTGACTCAGAAATCACCTAGGTATTTTTCGAAAACTACTTGCCAGACAAAAGGGTGTTTAACGCTTCTAAACATACTCTTCTGGTGTGAGGTAAGCCTCTCTCTGTAGTTTGGCAGTAGTGCGTCACTGTCACAGATCAAAAACTAAGTCGAGGGGTGTGGCCAGGATTCCCCACCCCCCCACTCCTTTCCTTTAACTTTTCAGTGTTGCTTCACATAATTTGTCATTTTGGAAACTTTGCTTGACAAAGTTTAGATGTTTTTTCCTTTCTCTTCCCAGTGCTATATTTCATTACTGTGTGCAATATTGAACGTGCCAATGTTGGCAATATATGTATATCAATTAAATATATGATTAATATTTGAAAAGCATGTGGCTGAATTCCACGTTTATTTCTTTAAAGCCTTTATCTGCACTTAAAAAAAAAAAGGTCTGTATCTGGAAAAGAAACCGAAGTTTCACCCAGCTGAAGCGAACACATAGCAGTTATCTATCCTGTCTGCACTTTTTGTGAACGTTCATGTCATAAACGCGCCCGTTTCGTCTGTTCCTCTTGACGTGGGAGGGTTGGGAGTTACTGGAATGAAACGATGGGGGTGTGAAGGCCTTTGGGTAAGGGGCAATGAATATATATCCTTAATTTCCCTACAAATACATACATGGGATGATTCTAATGATGAAGGTGTGTGATGACCTCTTCTCTCTTCAGTAGCACATTGCTTTCCCAGCTGGAGAAAAAAAAATGTCTGACCAATGTTTGTTTGAAAATGATCTCAACAAGGAATGCCTTGTGCAGTTATTATTTTTTTCCTTTATCTCTTAACTTATGTTCCTTCCCTTTGCAAAGAGGTTCATGAATTACTCGGCGGTTATGCGTCAAATATAATTTATGTACATTTTACAAATTAAAAAAAAATAAAAAAATGTTAATTTACCCACCTCTCACAAAAAGAATGTTCAATATCAATGTTTCTGTGTTTTTTTTCCTCATGTGCAACATTTCAGGTAGTGGTTGATGTTGTGGCTCTGACTTCAATGAAGTTTCTCTGTGTACACACAGTCGATGTAGCAGTTTCGAAGGAACAGAATTATGACCTGGACCATGCCGACTAACCAATCTGTAATAACACGTGTCATAATGTCATTCTGATGCATTCTCCTTTTCCTGTATCGGTGCTGTTGATTGGTTCCAGTGGTTAACCAATGTAATAATGTGCACTGACAATACCACTACATTTTCTAAGGAATGTGTAATCCTATCAAAGTCTTTTATCATCTTATATTTTTCAGAATAGAACTGCTGAGAATATGAGGTAATATACTACAGTATGACCGAAGGGGTCTTCCTCAGAATAACAACCATAATAACATTAGTTTTTTTTGTTTGTTTGTTTTTTTATTGATACTGTTTGAGCTGCAGTTCAACGGCCATTCTGTTGAATGTATCATGAAAAGTCATATACATTTGTCAGTTGAAGAATGAGGCTTATTTTATGTCTTAATTGTGCCTTATACTAAACCTTCATACATGTTCACAAAATATTGCTGCTTTGATTCTCGGGATTTCATTTGAACTGGATCTCTTCATGTGTCATATTTTGTTAATAATAATAATAATAATAATAATAATAATAACTGTCTGATCTCTGTTTGTATAACAGATTTCTGATGTTCTTGCTGCAAAACAAACCAAAGATTTAGTTTTATTTATGTTTCATTATTAGTATTATTGGATAGCATGTATTGTGCTGCAGCAACGTCTTTTAAAACTTTTAACTTAAAACATGCCCCAGTGTAGACTGGTTTTGAAACTACTATGAAATAGAGCTGCTTATGGTAATACTACATAGGCTTAAGGGCATTATATTCAGTTTTAAATTACAAGACTGAATTATGAACACATTTACATTGTCCATGTGATCTAACTTTTATGTGTACATTTTCCGTAATTTATTGAAAATTTGATATTTGACCGTTTTACTCATTGCAAACTTCTTAATGCATTCCCCTGCATTTAGTAAGTTTCAATGTGAAGAAAAAAACAACTGCTTTTGTTTATTTTTAAAAAATGTTATGTGACAACAATCACTAATCATGACAGGTTTAAATGGGAAAATAAAATATAAACTTGCTAATTACAAAATGCAATTATAGGGAACTTTATATGATCATAGCTGAGCAGTAAATTAAGAAAAAGACATGGTAATTAACATCCCTTTTTTTGACATTTTAGCCTAATTTATTTCATAATCTTATTATGACAATGATACATGAAAAGTTAGTCGGTTCACGAAAATCTAAATGCTAGCTTGCCATCGTCACCAGCAGATTGTTTTTTCAATTAGGGGAAGACAACTATGCAAACAGATGAAGACTGGATTAAAAAAAGAACAATTGCTATATTACTGTATTAGAGCGTTTAAAACGATTTTCTAACCAATAGGTGGTGCTTTTATCAACTGATAATCTGCAATCAAGGTATGATGGCAATGACTTAAAGCAGGGGTCCTGGAGGGCAGGTGTCCTGCTGAGTTTAGCTCCAACCATAATCAAACACACCTGAAGCAGCTAATCAAGCTCTTACTAGGTATACTTGAAACACCAGTGCTGCGTCCGAAATCGCATACTGCTTAAGTAGGTACTACCTTTAAAATTGAACATACTAATCAACCGTTAAAAAGTATGTTCTATATAGTATAAATGTAGGTAGTATGAATGGAATTCATATTGATGTCACGTGTCATGCGTCTTCACAACAGCGCGAACATTTATTTAGATTGTGTTAAAACAAGTGTAATTTAATCACAATAAACAAAGTTTTTTCCCTGAGGTACTTACATTTGAAATGAGCAGCGTCTCCACTTTCCGTCATTTTTCGAATATGATGCCTCCTCTCCCAGAGCCTCATGGGATAGGAAAGTGTCCATGGTATGCGTACTACAGAATTCGGGTGGAAGCAGTAGGTCATCCGGGTACTTCTCGCCTACTGAATTTCGAATGCTATGAATTCGGACATACTACTTGCCTCGCATACTATTTCTAACTTACTATATAGTAGGGAAGTATGCAATTTCTGACACAGCACGGGCCTTCCAGAATCATGTTTGATGATACTGCAAGAGTATGCAGGTAATAGAACATGTCATATAATTGTCTTGATGCCACTTATTTGTTTAGTGCATCCTGTCACTATAAACTGATCAGTCTCTCAACCTATTAACAGTTAACATCCTGACATTTCTATTTTATACCCTTCATTTATTATTCATCATTGATTTTTCTACTCTACAATGCTTTCTACAATACTGGATATACAAGAAACAACCCCACATCACGTAAGATCTTACAGCAAAACTGCCACGACATTTGTATGACATGTATTCACTGTTTTAATCTTGGATTCCCATATTGTCAAACTGATATCATAGTAAGCAACTCATCTTGTTTCCTTTTGGAGAATGTAATGTGGTATAGCTATTTAGTAAAACAAAATAAAAACAGGCAATCCCATTCTTAATATGAGTTGCACACTTTTTCTTTAGGATTTCCAAGGAGCAAGTACGTAATAAGCAATATAAATGCAAAAGAAGATATGTATTAAGATTCCAGTTAAGATTATTAATCATTCAATTAATGTTTAATAGTAGCATTTCTCTTCCCTCTAAAAAGGAGCAGCTGGCGTTCACTACTTAATGAACCAATCAGTGTCTTCCTCTGACCTTTCAAGAACAAAGTAGTTTTTCTTTTTTAGCGCATTGATCCATTAAAGGTAAAATATGCGATTTCTGTGCTACTTGCGCGAACGAATTGAAATGCAAATATAACAAGGGGTTTACACCTAGTTTAGGGTTTACACATTTACACCTAGCATTTTTTTTTTTACATTTTAGTAAAATATGTTATAGAATATCAGAGTATTTATAGTTTAGTTCTATAACTAATTATATAGTACAAGTATAAGTGGTGACACTATTAACTTCAACAACTCATCTGATATCTTGAACTGAAGTGCCTGTGTAGCATTTAGTTAAAAATTGTTTCTAGTTTTAAATTCTGAAATAAATTTGAGTCGTTGGTGAAAAGGGGTTAGTTTTATGCACAAACTAAAAGAAAGCCTTCTTGTTTTGTACCAGATAAATACTGTTTTCATTGTAATAATATAATTTTACTGCACAACCCTCCGGATTACTTGATTTTGATTGGTTAATGGTAACATTGAGCGGTCAAGTGTTTATAATGATCACTAAAGTGTAGATTTTACTGTAATAGGCTACTGCAACATACCAAGATACTTATTTATACCATTTAGGTACAAAAAGCATCTTTCTACTTTGACTGTCATTCAAAAATATGTGTATTATGACTAATAATGACTAATGATTTGCAATTTAACATTTAAATTATTTCATTTGAATACATTTAATGTTATCTAGTACATACCTACTTACCCATTAATTTATTTAAATTGTTTGTTTGCTTGTTTGTAATATTTTTGGAAGAAAACCATAGGTTAACCATTAATACGCCAAAAAAATCATGGTTACTATACTTTTACTACAATAAAAACTATTAATTTTCGTAAGGGTACAATAAAACAGCGAAATGTATTTCATGCACGGTCATTTATTTAGCCAATTACAATCTAGCCAGGCCACTTCACATTTACTACACCTGTAAGTTAAGTGTTTCTAACCCTGCATCCCAGTATACATATCCACCCTGTCTGCCCTAAATAATAATGAAAATTATATATAACATAGACTTTAAGACGGATGGTACTATGCACATTGTGTTTCTTTACGAGGTGACATCATCGCCAACTACTGGTCTGTCATGCAAAATAGTTCTTTCCGCGGATGGAAAGGGGAAAGGGGAAAGTTATGGGGGATTAAGGGGAATGCTACGTTAATATTTTCTGTTTGTTTGAAGACAAAGCACCAAACAAAACAAAATATGTAATGCTACAAAACGAACTTACCTACCTAAAGCAAAGTTGCCCTTGATTTCTCTTGTAAAACAGGAACTCCCAGACCAATGTTTAAACATTCTAAACACACGTACCCGTTGAATTAATGCTATTTGTCTGCTTTTTCGTTTCCTACCCTAGATTAATGATGTGACGCAGTTCATAAAACTATTTTTTTCAGCGTTTTGCAATTTCAGCTAACATGTGGGGTTTGCGCGCTGTTTTGACGCCATCAGCCAATCAGCGAAAGAGTCATTGATCACGTGACATTTGGGTTCAGGTGATTGGCTAAAAAAAACCGGCTGCAGAACTCGGCGTTTAGATCGCGCTATCCTGCACTTGTTGAGCAAATGTGGCCGAGTTGAATGGGGACGTCCAAGGTATCAGGTAATGTTTGAGTCATATTTCTAGAGCTACGCCATTCGTAGACTTTTTTAGATGGCAAACTGCTGCTGCGATTCATCGCAAAAAGCGTCGGCTACCATCAAATGTTTATTTACAAGGCGTAACTTAGTCTAGGTGTCTTGTAAGTTTAACGTTTGTTGAGGACGGTGGCAGATGGACATTTGAAATTGTTTTGAATTTACTAGTATCCTGGTGCTCAGTGGCGATTGATGTATAATGAAATAGACATTTTAACTAATGTAATATTCAGATATTCGTGATAATCTTGTTATACCGCTGTGTAGTTGGTATAAAACGTAAAGGTTTTGTTTTTAACGCTGCACAGACGACCACTATGAGGATGACGTCAAGAGATTGTCTTGTATTGATGTAACGTTAGCTAGATAACAGCAACATTTTATCATAGTCGTGTTGGAGTAACTAATTGGCGCCATCTTTTGACTTAGTTACCGCAACTGCAGACCAATTTAGTGTAGGGTTATTATTCATACCCTTGGTAAATGTGATCAAATAAGGCTGGGAAATCCATTTGATCCTTCATTTTAAAAAAAACTCTAACCTTTTAATAGAAGTGGGGGGAAAAATCACATTAGTAAAATATTTTTCTCAAGTACATAATGGCCACAATTATTGGTACCCCTAATTCGTATGATTAAAATATCTGAAATATAGTCTCATTCGTGTTTACTTTGTTTGTTTGTTTGTTTTAAACCAGGGTGACTGTAAACATTAAAACGTCCATCCTTGGGTTCCTGTTTCACAGGATTATAAAGGAACACAAAGGAAAAATTCCCTTAATCGTTGATCACAATTAATCAGTGATTAATTAATATGTTTCTGATGTGCAGCAAAAGATTGTGGAACTTCACAAATTTCGAAAAGGGCTGTAAGAAAAGTGCGTTAAAAATCCCAATTTCCATGATCAGGGCAATAATTAAGAAGTTCCAATCAACTAAAGATATTACAAATCTGTCTGGAAGATGACATTTGTCCTAATGCGCGGTGAGGAGGAGAGTTTGAGTGAACAAAGACTCTCCAAGTACCACAGCTGGAGAATTGCAGAGATTACTTGAGTCTTGGGGTCAGAAAGCAGCACCCACATCACCACATGTTGTTCATGTGAGGGTTTCAAGAAAAATTCTCCTCATCCATTCATTCATTCACCCACTCATCTCCATCTTTAATGTTGGGAGTCTATTTTTCTACCAGAGGTCCTGGACATCTTGTTTAGATGCATGGCATCATGGTTTGTTAAATACTAACATATAACAAATTAAAAACTGACTGTCCATGCTAGAAATGTTACAATGGGTCATGCTTGGATTTCCAACAGGATAATGATCCACAAACAAACATCAAAACAAAAAAATGGGTCAATGGGCACAAAACCAACCTCCTATGGCCATTGCGGTTCCCTGACCTGAACCCATAGAAAAGGAGTGGGGTGAACTGAAGAGAAGCAGCACCATCATGGAGTCTGGAGTGATCCTGGATGGAGGAATGGTCTCTGATCTCTTGTCCGGTTTTCTACAAACTTATCAGGCATTATAGAAGAAAATTCAGATCTCTTATTTTGGCAAAAGTAGGTTGCAAAAAGTACTGAATAAAAAAAGGTTTATTTAATTAATTGTGGCCTTTGTGTGTTAGAGAAAAACAGTAATTTACTTTATAATTAATACATTTATAAAATGATTAATTTACTCTCCCATTTTGAATTCTTATTCTCCAGTGAAAAGTAAGATTTTTGTACATTTTTAAAAATAAATTAAGGATTAATGATCCAACTAACAGACAAAAGTACAAAAAATCACTAAAACCACAACTGAAATAAAGCTAAATAGAAAGAAGAAGAATGAAAAGCACAATAAAAGTACTGGTATTCAAATGAAATTTGGAATTGTGAAAAATAAACCAGAATTCATAATATTAATGAATACTATAGTAGTATGAATAATATTGAATATTTGTGTGTGAAGTGTTGGTGGGTGTGGCGCTTTGGGTTATCTGTCCTTAGCACAAACCTTGTCTGGTTTAGTTTGGTTGAGTTATCTGCTTATCCGTATTGAGCCAAGCTGTAGTTTCTGTTCAGTCTCTTACATTTGTAGTAGGCCTATTTAACCTACATGCCAATTCTGTGTGAACTAGCTTAAACAGTAGTCCAATGTTAACTTTATTGAACAATCTGCAGCTAGCATACGTGGCTCCTTTCTGAACATCTGTACTTATTGGACTTAACAGATAGTGTGCTTAAGTCTTTAGTGTCAGATCAACAATGAGAACAAGCATAAACTAGAGTTGCCAAGCTGTGAACGCTTGAGTACACTGCTTGAATGTCTCTTTTAGGCGTCTATTAAAGTCCCTTTGACAGTCCTTCAGTTTTATTTGCTCTGTTGAGAGGTGCGCCATCTCGTGGCTGAATCGTCAATAATTATAACAGGCTAGTATTTGCCCAAAAGTTATCCACGTTATCGTTACTTGATAAGTAATGTTATTTACTCGTTATCTCTGTAAAGAAATAACAGACGTGCATAACACGACCCATAGTTAGTAGTCAATGTTTTAGTAGCGGTTTAATATTCATTTAGACGTTCTTGTGATATGATTTTTAAGATCACTATTTCCATTCAGCATGAAACACTTGATTTTTATTCTGTCACTGTGAGCAAATGGAGAGGATTGAGGTTGAAAATGACAGTCCAAAAGTCTAAAACATTTATGTCTAAGCTGATACACAACAAGCATTAATGACGTAACGGTCACTGAGCAAAAGATGTGAGCTGACATTTTTTGGTTATGGTATATATGACTAAATGTAAGATGGGTAATGTTTTAGCAATAAGCAATAATCTTAACAAAGCACTAATATATAAGCACTTATATATATATATATATATATATATATATATATATAGACAGATTGTTTATTATTAAAGTCGTTCTTT
>JAUMHR010000031.1:4996027-5007439 GCA_032361145.1 Enteromius fasciolatus
CAGTTTTTTTATTATTAAAGAAGTTATTTTTTTTATTAAAGAAAATCTTTGCAGCTTTTTTATAACAATAGTTCATAGGAACCTATTATGTTTTTATTATGATTTTTAAAAATATATAATAATGTATTAATCTTGTTTCATTTATTATTATTGTTGTTATTGTTATTTTTATGTGTGTATTTTTTTAATATATATATATATATTTATATGTATATAAGTAAATTTTTGACAAATGTGAGTATGAACAGTAGTTCATATAACCAGAGGCTGGCACAGCTAAGCTCCAACAGGACAAATTAAGTACTTTATACCCATGTAAAGGAATAGTTCACCTAAAAATGAAAATTCTGTCATTTACACATCCTCATGTTTGATCCTCTTTTGACTGCTGAGCGCAAAAGAAAATAAAAGTAACCAGTTGAGTAAAAGTTGAGTAACCAACCGTTTTTTCCATACTGTGGAAGTCAATGGGGATCAGCTGTTTGGTAGTAGCTGTCCCTTTAAATCTCTTTTCTCCCCTCTGAATATTGCATTTCTGAAATCCTGCTCTCCTTCATTACTTGTATGTGTGTGTGTCATTGACCTTAAATTTGATGCTGCACATCAAGGTCTTCTTGTATCTGAAAATGATTGCTAATTAAACTATGTGCATCAGCAGTGGGAAAAGTAGAAGTAGAAAATAAAGTAGTCCTATGCTTTTGAGTGACTTGGAATATTTATCCATTTAGATTAGCACAACAATGTGGTTGTTTTGAATATTGCTGTGTAATGATTCTTCAGAAGTAAGTCGTAGAAGTTTAAAGCAACATGAGGGTGAGTACATTGATAAAGTTTTCTTTTTTAGCAAACGATCCCTTTAAATCAACGTCTCCAGGTCCACTCATGACAGACCGGTCCTCGAAAACCAGTAGATGGCGCTGTTGATTAAGCTTTAGTATATAAACCGCAAATGCAGCCTACATTTCCATATACAAATAAAAAAAAAATCATTTCAGTACGCATTTGCAAATTAAAAACTGTCATTTGCAATCTATTCAATAAGCACTGAGAGAGAAGAATACCATTAAAACCAGGGAAGCTGGATTTCAGAGTGGCTGGATTCATATGACTAAATGCATATGACTGATGTGTGCGCCCAAAAAAAAGAATCACTTATTTATTAATTAACCTGAAGTATCTCCGCAGTCACTACAGCCGTAAAACTATTTCTGATAAATGTGCCGATAAAAAAAAAGAAAAAGGTTTCTTACGCTCGCGCGCCCTCTGGTGTGAGTTTAGATTAAAGCTACGCGTGTTTGAAAACAATGTAGTTTAGTCTTTTTACTTGAAGGGGGTTTTAACAAAATCTTTAAGCTTGTAAATCAGTGTCCTTCCTGTATGTTCATTTACAGTAAACAAAGGGTTATAAGAAAATAACATAGGGGAGTTTTGCGGTGGTCATTGGGAGAATTTCAGTGTGAGAGGAAGTGCCTTATTACTTGACACATCATGTACAGTTGTGTTTTATTATTGGCACTGAGTAATGTCAAGATCGACTCATCCTCTTGGGTGTTTTTCTGTAAATTCCTTTGCTTGAATGATGAAGTTCTGTGTCATTTTCTTCTTCTCCTTCAGCCGCCCCTCCTCCTCTCTCCCAAACTCTCTCTGTTAAACAGGATGCTGCTGCTTCGTTTGCAGTGCCAACAGCTGAGATCTGCTTCCTGAGTTTCCCTCCAGCCTGAGAGAGTTACAGGAACAGAAAGGAAGTGTGTGTTTGTGTGAAGGCAAGGGACAGTGTGTAATTTACGTTTTTTAGAGAGAGCAAAAGAAAAGAGAGAGCGTGTGCGCGAGAGTGAGAGACTATGGAATGCTGTGATGTCACCAGCTAAGTCAAACACAAAGGCAAGAAGGACACACAAGCACTCACTCTCTCTTTTGGTAAAGTCTGCCGTGGAGCGTCAGCACCCAGCTGTGAGTACATTTTCCTTCACACAAGCTTTTTTTTTTTTATTATTATTCTTTTTCCAACTTTGTTTCTGTTTGCCGCCATATCTACACGTTAACTGCAGATTGTTGTATGTGTGGGCAGGCAGACATCCATTTTTTTTTTTTGTCTTAGTCACAACTGCTGTTGTTTGCGGTTCTTTTTTGGGTATGATGTGATCTCAGGCTTTTTTAGTTGTAGACGCCTGCTGTTTCTCTTAAAGAGGTCAGAGCATGCAAACTCTGTTGTGGCCAAAATAAGACCATGTTAAAATAGAGCAGAAGTGTCTTGTGAAAGCAGGGGGATCTGCTGATGACAGAAGCAGCGAACCCCCGTTCCTGAGAAGCCCTCTCAGTCAGGCCTAAAAAGAGCTGAGAGACCATGTGTTTCAGTTAAAATATGCTCTTCAGCAGATGTTGCTTACCTTTTGACCACCAAATATGATTAGCCCCCTTACAGAAATGCAAAGACGGTTGCATATTTTAATGTGTAAAAAACTGTTTATACTCTGAGTTTGAAAAAAGTGTAGATTATGAAGACAACATATGTAAATTTAGAATTTTATAATGTAATTATAGGCAAGGCAAGTTTATTTATATAACACATTTCATGCACGATGATAATTGCAATAAAACCGCATAAAACGAAACATTTAAAATCTATTAAAATGATTTAAAACTTATTTAAAAATGAAAATAAAACGGTTGGAAAATAGAAAATCTTTATACGTAAAATAAAGTGCAATCAGATTTGATTTAAAATATTGTTTATTAATTACAAACTACTTTGTATGAAGTTGTCAGTTATACTTTTTCTAGTAATAAACAGATTTTAAAATAAATCATAAAACCAAATCTATGTCCATATAACACATTTATCAAATAATAACCACAATTAATCCCTTGATTGTTATTATTGTTGTTATTGTTATTTTATAATTTTTATTATTATATTTTATTTATTTATAAATTTTAATCAGAAAGAAACAATATTATATATCTCTGTAATATAATATATGTGACCCTGGACCATTTAGTAATGTGCATGGGTAAGAATGTCATTTGGACAATTTTTTGAAAGGCGATTTTTATTTATTTAAATTTTTGTATTAATTTTTTTTCACCCTCAGATTCCAAATTAATTGTCACATTCTAACCAACCATATATTATTTAGCTTTTAGGTGATGTTTTAATTAAAAAAAACAACTTTTTTTATGGTGCAGTGTAACATGTATGGCAACACAATAAAAGCTTATTTTTGTAAATAAATGGTCATTAAAATTTTACGATGCACCCAGATTGAAACCCTGAAAGCAGTTTTCAAGATTATCAAAAAAATAAACTTTTTTTTTTTTTAACGACTTCTTATACATGCCCCACGAAATGTCTGATGCTGCACAGGAAGAGAAAGAGCAAACAGACTATTAAAGAGATCAAATTGCTTCCAGATGTTGTAATCTGTCATTTCTTCTGACAGCGTGTCCAGTTTATGGCTGCTAATTAGTGATGAGAGCTTGTGTGTGGTGAACGGACCGAGCTGGGCTTCATCGTCTTTACCACCATCATCCTCATTCTGAAGGACTGTTGCTGAATCTCAGAATATAATCAGGTGATCCACACACACGGCCATGCTGCAGCAGATCTTGAACGACATGTACATCGACCCGGATGTGCTGGACGCTCTGAACGACGAGCAGAAGAAGACGCTCTTCCTGAAGATGCGCGAGGAGCAGGTGCGACGCTGGAAGGAGCGAGAGGAGAAGCTGGAGAGGGAGCCACCCAAACCAAAGACAGGTGCGCACTGGGTTTATATCGCACCTTACAAATCTAAAAATGTCATGTGACCTATGCGTCTTATTGAAATGAGTTCTTCAACAGCCTTTAACACGGTAGTATAAATGTTGTCCTGACGTTAAAGATCTTTTGCACCATAATCATAATGCAACTCATCAGATTATAGTACTACAACATCTTGAGGTTTGAATGTGGGATATTTTAATTGCTAATGTAAATCTTTCATCAGTGCATTTACCATTCCCACATCTGTAAGCCACAGAAAACCGCTCCGGCTTTTTATTGCTGGCTTTAAATGACTTAATATGGTCAGAATCTTAATGTGGGACATGACTCAGTCAGGACTGAGTAGCTGACTTTGAAAGTCACAGAAAAACATCTTCTGACGTCAGAATAGGTTGGACACAGATGTTTCGACAACAGAAAGTGTTCTGAAACACGAGAGTAATTATATTTGAGAGCTACTGCGATTGATGCTGCCACTGGGAACAAAACGCAAGACCAGACAAGTTTGCAGACTTTTGACTAAGAAGGACGTGTCCAGGCATCAGTAGGCAATTGTCATGACCAGTATTAACCGAATCTCATATTAGTTAAAGGATCTCTTCAGTGTGACACAGTAAACTAAGAACTACATACAACTTGAGGGGTTTTCCCTCAGTTTCATCACTTTTTAACGCAGATCTGAGGAGGACAGCTGATACAAGGGAGGAGCAAACAGCTGAGATATGAGAGGAATGCTTCTGAGAGATAGAGGGTATCTGTAAAAAAGCAAAAGAGACAGAGAGCTATGAAAAAAAACCAAACAAAAGAACAAAAAATGAAACTTTACGTTGCTTAGCCTAAGTTACACCCGTTTAAACTGGTTAGACGTAAAGAGGGCTTCTGGAATCTGGCGTATCGGCTTTGTTACTGGAAGAGCCAGAACTTTGACTGATCATCTTAAACTGGATTAGTCAACCAAGTATTTGCAATGCAATGAAAGTCCAAAAGTGTCCAAAACTTTTTGGGGCCACTGGATTGCCATTCCCTTTGGGTTTATAAGGACGTTCAATGCAATAATTTAGGTTGACATGCATCACTCCAGGAGGAAGTCGTCTTTGCTCAATAACAAAGCAGTTATTATCAGGTCCCTGAGTTTCAGACCTCAGAGGAGAACAGCGAGTGCTTTATCTCCTTGAGACAACGGCAGCTGTTCTTGCAGGTCAGTGGTTTCCCCAAGACATACTGATACAAGATTTTGACTGCTACTGTGCGAGCCTGTCCTGTTGACCACGGTGTCTGTTAGCAAAGTGGATACAATTTCAGTAAGTCATTCAGGGATCCGTCACAAAAAAGTACAATGCCTTAATAAAATTACACAATCAGGGGAGTCGTCCTGACCCTTGCAGTGAGCGGGCTACACAAGGCAGAGGAAACACTTCTGTTACTGACCCAGTTTTGAAAGCAAGAAAGGAAATGTCAGCCAGGCCAAGTTCCATTCCCTCATACAGATAACTGCCAACAAAGCAGGAAGTATACAGGAAACGAAAGAGAGAAAGAAAAAGGGAGAAATGTAGATTTACCAGCTGTTGTGAATAGATGCTGTGGATTTATTTTTTTTTTTTTTTTTTTTTTTTTTTTAAGAAATGAAATATTATACTGCATACTTTGATGTAGCATAGATTTACTGATTAATTGTCAGTAAAAACACTTATTTGAATAGGAATCCAATATACGTTTTTTTTCCTCAGTTCTGAACATAATAGCACAACTGATTTCATCATGAATTAATATAACAATAGAACTACTGAAGGATCATAATGAAGAGTAATGCATCATGTAATAAATCACATTTTTAATTCTAATCATTTTAAGTTGTAATAAGTTTAAGATATTAGTTTTACTGTATTTTTGATTAAGTTAATGCCACTTCTTTCAGAAACAAATCAACTCCAAATGAAACAATCTTGAAGGAAAGATCATCTTAAATGTAAGGTTTTAGCCTTAAACTGCTGTTTTGTTGTCATAACCCCTTTTAAAAAAGTCACAAACCGTATTTTTCTGTGGCTTGAATGAGCTGGTTCCAACTACAGCAAGTCCTGGGCAAATAGTTCAAATACTCCTTAAAATATATACACTTTATTTTAAGTTTAAATATAACTTTAGCTCTCTCCTAATTTGCTGTTCATTAATAGTGACGTTAACATAAGTAATGTTAGTAACATAAGTTTAGGTAGGATTAGGGATGTAGAATATATTTTTTTTATTAGCTTTAACAGTCGCTGAGTAACTGGGAGGTATGATTAGTCAGTGATTATGTATTTGTAATAAAACAAGCACAAACATTTGTTTTAAACACTTGTGGTAGACATTTGAAACACAAAAACAACTGGCTTCTGTTTCTGCTCATTTGCTCTTCATTTCACATGGTCCTTCTTTATGGCGGCCCGGCCTGTTTAGATTGACATGATCGTTTTGTCTTGACTGGGATCACGAGTGTGTTAGTCAAGCTGTTCAACTGGAATCTTGTTGTTTTGCCACAAGGCCTGCAAGAAGAACCAGTTCATCATGGGAGGGTTTCATTATTTTTTTGTCAGAATTCCCCCCCTCTCTCTCTCACTTACACAATACAAGTCACCTTTCTTAATTTTTCAAATTGTATCTCATGGTGTTTGTTTGCACCATTTTAATGAAATACTTGGTCTTAAAATGTAAAATATTTATGAACAGGAATGTGTTAATATTTCTGAAGTATGATAATATGTTTAAATATGTAAATGATAATTACGAATCCAGGCTTATTGTGTTTCAAGTAGGCTTACTACCACTAAGGCTCTCTCCTTTTTTTTTCTCTTTCTTTGTAGCTAATAGCAAGAGTGTCAGTTGGCTGCTGGGAAGAGATGGAGACGTGCAGGTCATTGTCATTGGAGAGATGGATGAGCTCAAATCCTCCAAGATCATCTATTCAGGGTTTGGAGAGAGAAAATCGGCCAGCGTACTGAACAATTCACAGTATGGATGCTGTTCCATTTCTGGACAAAAACAAATGATGTTTAATGTTATAATATGAGGTTTTGTATAATTAAAATTGCAGTTATTTAGGGTTTAGCTAATATATAAATCTAATTTACACTACTGTTTAGGTGTCAGTTTTTATGCTCACCAAGGGTAAATGTATTTATCAAAAATACAGTAATCAGTAAAATGGATCAAACTCATCCATTTTAACATATCTGAAATATAATTTATTACTGTGATAGAAAAGTAACGTTTTTAGTCTTAAATATTTGTTATATGCTGATTTGGGAAACATTGCATAGAAACTTTATTAATGTGTTTATTGTCACTTTTAATTCATGCGTACCTCCTGAAGAAAAGGTTAGTTTTTTGTGTTAATAAATGTATATCATTTAACAATTTTTATGTTTTCATTTGTCTTGTGCAAGGGGTGTGTAAACATAAGAACACAACTAATGAGCAAACTTGTTTGACTGTGTAGGGCGTGTGTTTGTGTGTTGTTTTCACACGTCTCATCATGTATTTCAGCAACCAGCCCAGCACTCTGAAGAGCAACTTGATAAACCGAACATCAGCGGAACCTGTGCGATCAGGGCGGGAAAACCTTCCTCCTAAAGCACATTCAGGAGTTCAGCTCAACTTCAAGGTGTGCGTTTCTCACGTGCGTGTGTTTGTTTACTTCCACCTTTGCTCAACTCTTAAATTGGTGCCGCTGTGTATTCACGCGGCTGTGTGTGTAGGTGACCTTCCCGTTGCCGCCATTAATCTCGGACACAGCCGAGGGGCAGCGAGACGGACTTTTTTCCACAGGGAGAGTCATCGTTCAACAGCCAAATAAATCACAACCTCCATCTCTCCCTCTTTTCGCGCCTTCCTATCCCCTTTCCTCCTTTTTTCATTCCCTTCTCCTCCATTATTCCTTTTCATCCTTTCAAAAAAAAAAAAAAAAAAAACCCCGCCCACACCCACCCACCTCTCCATCTCTCAAGCATTCATTGCGCAGCTCTTTATTGCTCCATCTCTTTGCTCATGTATCAATATGTTTGTCTGTCTGGGGCCACTCGGTGTCCACGCAACTTATGCGGAAACACCGGAATGATGCAACAACTTTCCAACCATGCGAAAAGATATTTGAAGCAGTGTGAGGTGATGGAAAAAATACCGTCTTGTAATTTAATTACTTGCCCTCGTGTCGTTCCAAACCAGTAAGATCTTCGAAATACAAATTAAGATATTAAAATTGAGAGCTGAGAGCTCTCTGACCCATCATAGACCGCAATAAAACTGCAGTGTTCTCAGGTCCAGAAACACAGCAGGGATATCGGTAAAAACGGTTATTGATAAAATAAGTTATTACTGTATGTATTAATGGTTCAATCTTACGTTATTTTACAAAACTACAAGAATAATTTTTGTGTGCAAACCAAACAATAGTAGCATAATTTATTCAACAATTCTTCTCCCCGAGGAACCGTTTTCTGCCATTTTGGAGAGTACCTCATGGAACATGGCGGAAGATGGTAACTCTGGGAGAAGAATTGTTGTATAAATGATATTACAGTTTTCTTTGCGCGTAAAAACTATTCTCGTAGCTTTGTAAAATTTCAGTTGAACCACTGATGTCATATGGATTATTTTACCGATGTCCTCGCTTGGTTTCAGGACTTGACAATATTGCAGTTGCATTGCTGTCTATGGAGCTCTCAGATTTTTTTTTTTTTAAATATGAAGATGAATAAAGGTCTTACAGGTATGGAACGACATGAAGGTGAGTAATTAATGACAAATATTTCTTTTTTTGGGTGAACTAACCCTTTAATGTGTGTGAGGATCTCGTAAAAGGGTCTGAGGTTTTCACTCTATATGTGGAAATCTCACCACCTTATCTTTTCTGTTATACTAAGGTGGGTGTGTGGGGGGTTCGCACTAGGGTTTCCATGGCAACACCGTGCGCAGCAAACGCACTCTTGGGAGGAGATGTGCTGGCCAGTATCACCACACTATGATCCTCTACTTGCTAAACGCAAACATCTGTCCCTGTACATTGGCACATGTGGCTCATGGCTGCCAATTAGTGAAGAGCCACACAAGGCACAAAAAACATCTGAACGCCTTCAGACTTTTAACTGATCACAAAGTAGACAGGCTGATAGGATTATTTCAGCAGCTTTTGTAAATAAATTGAAATATAAAAGTCTTTTTGTTTTCACAGGACAACATTGACAAAGAATTAAGGACTCTGGCGCCTCCACAGGTGTGTTTTTGGTATTGCAGCAGATATGATGTTCATCAATGAGCGAGACGTTTTGTAACAGTAACAAATGAGTGAAGTCTATTTTAATATTTTTTCTAATATTCTACAGATGCCTGTAAATGAAGAAAAGCCATCAACACCTTTAGAAAATGTAAGTACCGTGATTCTTATGTTTATTAGAACAAGTATATTTGCATACACCTTTCTTATCAATCTTATCTTGTATATCTTTCTTATATATATCTGTGATGAAAATAACATTGGACATAAAAAATAAATTAATAAAGGCATTCCAGTGACTAAGTCCCTTTTCATTGCTATTAAAGTGAAATAAGTGAGCCTACACATAAGAGCTTAATAATAATGCTAAGTTAAATGCTAATGCTAATTTGTGTGTGTGTGTGTGTGTGTGTATATATATAACTTTTATAATATATATTATATTCTGTCAAACTGATTGAATGCATCCAAAATAAAAGTTTTGGTTTACATAGTATATTGGTGCCAATGCATGTATATTTTTATAAAAGTATTAAATAAATGTATATGAATATAAATACATACATGTGTGTGTTTATACCTATATAATAAATATACATAGTACACACAAATCTATTTTGTACATAAAAACTTATTAAATATATTTTGGATGTGATTAATCATGATTAATTGTTTGACAGCACTAACATTATATATATATATATATATATATATATATATATATAATTTATTTTATTTTTTTTCACCTTTAGAATAAGTTATAATTACAGGATGTTTTTTATAACTTATAATGTATAGTTGGTTTCACCACCTTACAGTATTTTTTTAATAAAATAAATAGCTGAAGATGTTTGTTTTGAGTTTGAGATAATATAATGCATGTATTGTTACTTTATAATACATGAAACTAATCTAATGTTACCAAAAATCAGTTTCTTGGATTGAAGCAGGTATAGAAGTTTTTAGCACAGGGAATTGAAACTCTTTACAATTCCAAATCATTTTCATAATCACAGACCAGTTGGACTGATGTGATATGCTATATGACCACAGAGATCTCATTTACGCCACAGGCCTCTGGAAAGTCCCGCCATCTAACAGCCTCTCTTCATTGACATTACTGCCATTTAACACAGAGCACATCAGTGTATTATGAATTCTGTCCTTTCTTTCTTTCTTTCTTTCTGCCTTTCTGCCTTTTTCTGTTTTAAAATTAAAATAGTTTATTTAAAATGAATAGGAAATATTTTTTTCTGCACTCATGAACTAATATTAAATAAATTATAAATATACTAATTTATTTTACTAATTACTCAATTTATTTTAGGTATTGGTTATCTAATTGAATACATTTTATATTAATAATGATGATAATTATTTACTTATTACGTTATTATTATTATTTTTTTTTTTTTTTTAAGTTTTGTAAATAAAAAGGGGTTAGCATATATTTGACTCGGTCCCTTCTACACTGACCCCAACACATTGTCATTTTCAAATTTGAATCCGCTTTCAGTGTAAACGTGTGTGTGCGCAAAGGAATGTCCTCCCCAGCATGTCAGTGGTCTCTTCTGGCACTCTGCTCCACTTGAGATCCTTTTACCCTCAGCTGTCGCTCTCTGCCACTCGGATCACACCTGTCTCAGACTCTCGACCCCATAACAGCTGAACACAACAACTTTAAACACGGTTTTAGACAAGCATGCAAAAAACTAGTTATTTCCAATGTGTCTGCTTTTCAGCAAATCAGAACTTGTTGTGCAATTAATATTCATGAGCAACCTGACCATCCTATTTTTCTATCATCCCCACACCCAGAGGAATAAAACTCATAATGTATATATGTGAGCCTAATTGATTGAGATCTATAAGACATTGTAGCTGGTTTGAAACGCTGAAGGAGAGTATGGTGCATTGCTCTCAGTGTGTGGCCTGTGTGTCAGAGAGCATGAGGACAGGCAGGCTGTGTGTGCTCTGCAGGAGGACCTGAGAGAGCCCAGGGGCTGATTTGGGTCCCTGAGTTCTTCAAGAGCAGATGGTTGATAAAGTTGATCAGGGAATAAAAGCGGGTGAGACGGCGCGCCTGTCAGTCACAGATGGATGGGATTGTGGGACTGTCCCCTGGGGTTGGGGCAGGGACCTTTCTTTCCTTCTTTTTTCCATTTCTCTCTCTTTCCATCACAGATTTATCCCTCAATATCCACAAGCCCCTGGGCAGGGCAAGTCCTTGCACATCACACGTTTCTCTTCCATCTTGTGTGAGTGTAAACACTAAACTGTCTGCTTCTTACTGTCCAGGCTTGCAATATAGGTTATCTTTGGCTGTTCCAGATGCATTTTTGTTTTTTTATTTTTTATTAGGCTGTTTTGTTTCATATTTAATTTATAAGCTATTTTATGT